>CABFWB010003673.1:0-27818 GCA_902151455.1 Timema bartmani
TATTCTGCAGTCATGTGTGGAGGTATAGCATACCGCGCGAGCGTGAGCCAGTAAATTGCTACCTTACAATCTCGACGGAGGGTACATACGGTGGTTTTACCTATATTGTTTCCCTCATTCCCTGAACTAAAATACGGTTACATTTCCTCTAAATCATATCTTCCTCATTCCCTATCTAATAACGTGATTTAAAGTAGTCCGGACGGGTAGTAAGATGTGCTACTAAGACCAAAGCATATGATTTATTTAAGTAAACATGTTTGTATAGGCAAATCTATGGCAAACACGATTTTGGTGGCACGCCGACATTAAAATAAACATTAAATAAAACGTGTCCCAGCGTGGTATTCATTTTTGAAATCAATAATATTTCGTCAGCCATATCATTCAATATCATGTCACAATTCACTTTGTGAAGTCAATGCTTATAAATAGTTTTGGTTCGTACTTAAATGCATCTTATGTGCTGTTAAAGACAAGTTGTGAGCCGAACATAAATATAACAACAACACGTTTCAAACTAATATGGAAAATATTACCAATGTTTTTTTTTAAATTTTACATCATTGTATTTCAATAAAATATATCGTCTTTTTTTCCCCAATGAAGGTGTTACTTTCAATATCTTAACTTTAAGTTATTGAGATTAATATCGTTTAAGATACTCAATTTTACAATTTAATAAATGTTTCCTCTTTGAATTAAGGCTTTATTTAAATATTAATAATTTGATATTCTTTATATTGAAAAATGACGCCTGAACACGGGAATCGAACCCGGAACCTTTCAAGTAATACGTGAATACTCTTACCATTGAGTTATTCAATAGTCATCCCATACCTAGGGTCATTATTCATTCATATTTTGAGGATATATCTGTGATGGACGTGCGTAAATCGTCTTTCCCATGTCCAGGTGTCATTTTTCAATCTAATAAATATGATATTTAGATGTGGCTATAACCTTTCTTATTAACTATAAAAGTTTGGGTATTTAATCTATCCAATTTGATTCGAGTCATTCCAATACATTTCATAATATAAATATGCGTGTTCTATAGAAATAAGGCACGCGGACTCGTGACACTGATTACAGCTTTGTCTTAGAAGAGCTCGAAGGTATTGGGGTTGGTAAACGCGAGTGAAAGTGCTCATGTTTGTCGGTGAGTCATGACTTGATCACACTTGACTCTTGTTGGTGTGAAAGAGGAGGGTTGGGGTTGTGTTTTCATAAAGGGTGAGTAGGTCCACATTAAGGACTCCACTACCCCTTCGTACCACTGTTTCCTCATTCCCCTCCTCTTTTAACAGTCATACCAGACCTATAATTCAAAACTTCTCTTGCTTTTCACTGAACAATTCTTTACTTGTTTAGACACTTATAGTGTTTTTTGTTGTTTTTTCAAATGTGCAATCCTTTCATTCATATTAAAATTCACAATCTCTTTAATTTGCAGGTAAAAACTTTACAATTTTTTCTTTAGTACCACGTCTTAATACCTGTTTAGGTTATATGCATATATACTAATTACGTTAATGTATTAGGTGGAATTTTAGAGGAAGTGTACCCACATTTACGTGGATTGAGATGGGAAAACCATTTATGAAAATGCACTCTAGTACATCTAACTGGAATTCAAACCCCGATTTTCCCATCAGCGGCAGTCCAGTGTGTTGCGAGGGTGACGCCTTGTACCAGGGATGGGCAAACTACGGCCCGCCGGTGTGTTCAATCCAGCCCGAGGGATAAAGAATTTATATGGGTTGCTTTGTGAAATATACTTTTTTTAAAAGACAACAAAACTGCATTTTTATAAAACCATTCCAAAATCAATATTTCCAAACTTGGTAAAACATGCCAAAAAATATACGACAATGTTTGCATCCGCCTTTTCATGCAAATAAGTGTTTTAAACCATTAAACTTAGATTAAGTGATCTTAAAAACCGACTTACTCATGATCATATGTTTTCTCTCTTGAGAATAACTTCTTCACAGTTTAAACTTAATTATGAAAAAATACTGGAAGTTCGTTCACAGTTTTATTAATCTCACACCCCATCATATAAATCTTCTGAATGAACTTAAAAATATGCTAAACCAATAAGGTATTTATGATTGTTATACACTCTCAATGTATTTAAATATATTGGTGTCAGTCTGTGTATATAATTTAAAAAAGTATTTTGAATAGAAATTAATGAATAACAAATTTGGTCCATCATTTTATTTTATTTTTTTCATTTGGCCCTTCTGTAAGTAAATTTGCACATCCCTGCCTTAGCCCATTCAACAACCAAAGCGGGTGGAATTTTGTTGCCCTGTGCCTTACTAACCATCCGGGCTATCCAAAAATATTTAGGGGAAAATCTCCTTCAGTATTCCCATCTTGGATTTGAACCCCGAGCCCTCTATCACTGGGAAACCAGACTAGAAGGGATTGATTCATTAGTCCATGTTCCCACCAATGTGGGTTGGTTCAACGAAATAATTCATTTTGTCAACCTAAGCCGACAACAAATGAGTTATAAGGCTTTAATTAATGCTCGAATTATTATCAAAAAATAATTTATTTTTTTTTACTCAAATTATTATGAAAAGAAACGACGTGTATGTAAAATTAGATGATTATATTTGTACAGTTAAAATTATTTAATTCTATACCAACGTTAAAAATTGACTATTTAATTTGGTTTGCAAACATACGTTAAGTTTATATTGAGACTTATTTACTTTCTAAACCAAGGGAGGGGTATGTAACACTAAATATCGCCAGGAATGAAAGTGTTAGGACTCTGATGGACAAGCAAATTTTAAAATGCCCAATTATTCTAATTATTATTATTTAAGAGTCTGCTGATAGAAATCCAAGGTCTTTTGTCAGTTGTGGTTGACCGCCTCAGCCATTAAACCAGTGTTGGCTGTTGTCTATCAATCTGATGGCGACACCAACGCCTAGACTTCAGCAACCCGACACACTTCAAAGTTTACTTAGTAAATTACCTGACAAGGCGTATAAGCACAGTGTTTAGACGATGGCGCTTGTGAAAACGCACGAGGCGCCGATGTGACAAAATTTGGAAACTCTTAGATGAAATAGTTTCTAGTAAATGCACAGAATTACAACAGATATTGACAAAATCAAATCAAATATGGTTTTCAAAAGCTTAATACTGGGTGTAATTCACACCAATCCTTTAATTACTGATTAGGATTTAGTTAGAGCAAATCATATAACCGAATTAATTGAAATTTAAGATAGAAATTCAACTTAAGGAAAATCGAAATTTGTATGGCAGACGTATGTTGGTTTAACACCTTGTTATGTTAAATGTTAAAAGTGTATAATCTTTGTCGATCATAAAATAAACAGCAACAATATGTTAGCCTATGCTAAATTTTTATATTTCATTTATAATTTCATAACTAAATTATATGTTAATCTATCCAAACTAGCCTATAACTTATCTTTCAAATTGCCAACAAAATTTAGGAATTTACATTTTAGACTTGTCAATTTTATATAACTATGCCACCATTAAATAATAGCCGTATAATTGTTATGTTTTTTTTTAATATGACAATATCTTATTGTAGAAATTAGGGCGATGTCATGTACAGAAAAGTATCAAGACCCCCACTGATATGGAGTGACAGGAATACTTTGATCTATCGATCGTTTGACCCATACTAAACAAAGATTTACAAATCGGCCATAACAAAACATGAGATAAACTAGACATTAGTTTTTCAAAAATTACAATGTTCAAAAATGAAATTTCAAAGAGCCATAGTGACTCGGAATCGTACTTTAGGAACTTGTAAAGTTAATGTATGCCGAGTTTAGTTTAGTTTACAAATATAATCCACAAATATATAAAAAATTGGTTGATTTATTGACATTTTTCTTGGCTTTACTCATATTTGAGAAAGAGTCAGGATGGATCTAGATAATAATAGATGTTTTATATTATTATTTTTGTTGCTTATTTGAACCCACTTCTTTTACTTGACGCCACTCCTACTAAGGAAAATGTAAAATGTAATGTCTTTATTACCATCAATTACTTGAATAGTTCTCTTTAGTTTAAAAGTTGATATTTGAACTATGGACTAGATAAACAAACTTGGTATATAACTATATTATTTAAAGGAAACCAAGCATATAACTATATTATTCAAAGTAAGAACCTGTGTGTATTGATATTAGTGAATTGAAAAATGACACCTGGATTTGGAAATCGAACCCGGCTCCCTTGGCTTTGATAGTTCTGTCCAATTAATTGTACAAGCGTTTACTTTCTTCCTGTGAGTATAACTATTCATCAAAATTGATTATAATCCTCTTCTTTTGGAAATGATTTTCCCTAAGTTGAACACTTTTGTCGTATGTTATTAAAATCAGTAGCTTATTCTGATTTAATTATTTTGTTTCTATATTGTGTCACCACTAATGGAGCTGCTAATAGCTTGGGTAAATACTTTGCTACTTTTTAAACGGAGAATATGATTAAAATTGTGATTTTGGGGGAAGTTTTGAAACGCCTGGCTTTGAAATGGTGTTTTAAAGATAAACAACCAAATATATTAAATTTCCTATGGGGCCTTCCCTATGTGTACACACAATTTGCTCAAAACACTCCATGTTAAAAAAAATCTATAAAAAGAGTGTAACAATATAACCGTCCCGCTTGTATAGGGAATATAAAATAAAGTGAAATTCGTATGCTATTGTTAATAGCTATTTTTTTTACTGGTAGGACAATCCTAACCCATTAGAAAACCACAAACCAAATATCTTAATTAATATTCTATCTTATATATTTAATAAACACAATCACTTTTTTATGTAATTATAATATGTTTGGCTTGGCAGAGATAAAATATAGTGGAGAATTCATCAAATACCTTTTGCTGTCATTAGATTTTTTTTATGACGAGACAATCTATTTTCAGTGTTATGTCCAACTAATCTCGCATCATAAGTGTTCAATACATTGTTCACTGATTACAGTAACATAATTTTAGTCTAAATAATAAAATGCTTATCTTTAAAGTGTTTTATATTGTTCTATGGACAAATAATACGATTTTATAGATAGTGCTAAATAAATATAAATTCATCACTTGTGAAGGGAAATTACATGTTTATCAAATTCATACCTCCTTTATTCATGGCGTATCATCATACTTTTGTTTGGTAAGTGCTCATACCAATAATACCTGAACTTTTTTATTTTAATTACATAATTAACTATTTCTATTTCTCATGAGAACTTTCCCACGATAGCTCTTTTAAACTACTTTAAATATAACAAACTTCTGCCCTTATAATGGTTGATTCACAGCTGGATTACTTAATACAATATCGTTCCCATTCATGAAAGAAACACCAGATTTTCAAGATAAAACGTAGACACTTGTAAACTTGATAAAGAGATGCTGTTCTTTACGCAACCCTTGTGGAAGATTCAAACCCTATTAACTAGGTTTTTTTATCTTAGTTAAATAAAATCCACCATTAAACAGCTTTAATTTTAATCCGTTTTTGCCTACACATTTATGTTTGATAAAAATTGTAACATTAACGAGCAGTATTCATTGCAACCTCATAACTTCTGAATCATTGTGCTAATACATTTTAAATAACCGGCCTTATGATAAAGTGGTCAGAGCCCCTGGTTTCTGATCTAAAGGTCCCGGGTTCGATTCCCGGCTGGTACCAGGGGATTTTTCTTGAAAGGGGGAATACTTCACATGGTCATCAGGGTTTGGTTAATTAGGCTTAAGTTAGTTTAAGATCTTTATTATCTACATTGTCTTCACTTGATCATATTCACTATCATATCACCTCATCTCATCGGAACATGGAAATAACCTCCATTAGGGAATCCCCTGGGCAACGGTTGGCTAATCTTTTCGTAAACAGGGCTACAGATTGACATAGCCAAGACACGCCATTATTATTATTATTATTATAATTATTATTATTATTATTATTATACATTTTATATTACTATTGGTTTTATTACAATTCATAGGCTATACTTTAAATAACCTACATTCAACAGCATATTATGGTAACCTGTATTATTTTTTCAGTCATTTTTGTTTAGAAGATAAATTATAAACATACTGAAGTCTTAACACCCCTATTTAATTTGTTTTTATTACTATGTCCACGTTCTAGTTATAATTTTGAATATAATGATAAAATTATAATAAAACATATCAGTTAGTACACACTAAAGGGTACACTAGTTTAGGGTTGGTCTTTAGAGTTTTTATTTTTTTAAATATTTCAGGTCAAAATTTATACATTAAAATTGGTTCATTAACTATGTTTAGTTTAAATTTCTACACAAAGTAAGCTCAACAGTTTTTTATTACCTGTTATGGGTATCACTGAATTTGAACAATATTTTTTCTCCTCTGTGAAAAAGTTTCTGTTCAAACGCAAAAAAAAGCTCATAACAATAGTATCCAATGAATTGTTGAGATTACTGTGTGTATAAAATTAAACTAAATACCTCTAATAAATTAATGTTATATTTACTTTGGTTAAATCAATTTTTTATATAAAAACTTAAAACATATTAATATAAACTCTGATTCCCTTCCACTCTACCTTAATTTATTTTATTTTACTTCCCCAATTCTCCATCCAATTTTACTGTTTAAGATGTAGTTGTAGGGAACGCGAGTTAAGGGCAGGTTTTTTTTCTTCCAGTTATGGCCAAAATAAATAAAATATTGCTCCGATAGAAACATAAAGAGTTTAATTTTCTTCACATGGCAATATCAACAGTTTTTTTTAGTATTGCGTATTATTACCCATATGTACTAATTTCGCTAATGGTTGTAGGAATTGGGTAAGTTATATTTAGAGGTGTACCAGCATTTTCGTAGAGGAAGAGTGGAAAACAATTTTGAAAAAAAAAAAAACTCAGTACACCCGTCAGAGAATCGAACCTCTATCTCTACATCATCAGCAGTCGAGTCTACCGGGAGAGTAGCGTGTTAGACCATGCGGTTATCGAGCGTGTCTCAATAGTTGTTGAATATCAGTCAAGAGTATCTTGGAATTTAACTACAACTTTTTCTTTTCATTTAAAAAGTTTTTTTAATCTAATGCCACTATGCTCATGAGTCATGACAGATATTCTACAACTGTTGATATCATCAATTGAAAAAAATTAAAATCTACGTTTCTACTGTAGCAGTATTCTATCTATTTTGCCTAAGAAGTTATTTTGCTATAAAAACTTTTAAAAAATTATGCGCTTAGCTTGCAATTCCTACCACTTCATCTTAAAACACGTTTTTATACGCATAAGTCCCCATTCCCTTCCCCCCTCAGTCGAAATTGCATTTGAATTAAGCAATAAGAAAGACTACCATTCTTACTTCCCAAATTATTTCGACCATTCATAAAAGGCAATGAGAGGATAGACTCAACAATGTTGTTCATAAAATATCTTAGCCCTTCTTTACGAACTGTTGGGCATGCACAAAGAACGGTACTTTTGACGAACGCGTGTTGTGCAACGAACAATCTATATTTTAGGAAGGGTAGGTCATACAGATGGGTGGGTTGAAGTGTGCAAATAACTGTTTTGCTAATTAATGAGATATTGTTAAAGAGTGGACTATATGAACGGATGAATGAACGGTTGCATATTCAATTTTCTTGATAACTTTTTTTCAACTCTGCATATTACTACACGCTTGGGTTATACGCCCATGTACTAATTACGTTCTCGATCTTGGTGGTCTTAGGGTAAAGTGCTCACCTCACGAGCCGATGTTCGTGGGTTCAATCTCAGCCGGGATCGACGGATTTTTCTTGAACGATAAAAATTCATAGCGTAGCTCCTTCCGGGGGGAGGGGGCTAGTAAGGCCATCGGTCCCATATATTTTGTGGAATGTAATAATAGTCCTAGAAGGTATGTGAAAATAACTTTCCTGGCAAAATTGATAGGACCTTTCGCTCTCGCTCACAGAAAGTTTCGTATGCTGATCTAATCAATCGGTTCAGAAAGTGTACGTTAAATACCTAAACTAAAAAAATAATACTAAATACTTAAATGTTTAAGAATGAGTAAGGTGCTATTTAGAGGAAGTGTACCTGCATTTTCGTTGAAGAAGACTGTTAAATCACTTAGTAAAAGCCACTCTCAATACACCCGACCAGGATTCGAGCCCCAATATCCCCGTCATTGGCAGTCTAGCTTATTGCGATAGTGGTGCCTTACGCAATCTTTATAACAGATACAATGTTTGTAGAAATTCACAGTAAATATTTGTAATTTTTTTGGAAATAATTTTCCGTGCTATCTAACAGTGGTTTCCAAAAGTGTGGACCGTGAAAAGTTTTTTAATGTGGAATCTTTGTAATTATTTGGAAAGATAAAGTTACTGAAAAATGGGAAATGGTAAAAACCAAAATGAAATGAAAAAAAAAAATTGGCATAATTAAGGCGCATAATATATATGAATACGGGAATCGGGTTTTTATTTTTGTGTTTGTGACGCTATCAGCAGAAATTGGAAACAAGCACAGCCTTCTCCCACGATTATAATAAATACGTATATAGGCCTAAGCTTTTTGTGAAATTATATTCAATCATAAATTTTATATAAAACAGTAGTAAATAAATTAGATTAAAAAGTACACCCTCATGTCCATTAAAACTAAGGAGGTCATTTAAGTAGGCCTAAGTCGCTATAAAAATTGGGTTGCTGTTCTAAAAGGTTTGGAAATCATTGTTTTAGAAGACCAAACCATTAATAATATAATTTTGAATATTACTAGCCTATGGTCTGAAATATTTGGTATTATTTTAAACGAATACTTCTTCTTATTGTGGTTTTACGAAAACATTTGTAACTATTTCTATACAATAGTAGCCTATATTATTGTGACTTGGATTCAAACGAAGGACTCCTTGGTAGTAAATTGGAGCTATTTCTACCCAGTCAATTCAAGTGCATTTAAGATATTTTTAGTAAAATATTATATTAAAGTTGGAATAGTGTTTTATTATTTGCAAGATAAAATGAGGGCATATATTTGAGGGCAGTGGTATTACCTCAAACTCTTAAGTTTACTAAAACTAAGATTGACACTTCCTCATGGCATTTTGAGACCACTTTACAGTGAATTATTTATGGGTTTTTATTGTGCAAAGAATTTAAAAAAAAAAGTCAATACAAAATAATTAATGTTGTTAGCTTCGCTTTTAAGTCAGTGGACCTGCATTTTATATCATGGCTATTAATATACTGATTACTCGCTTTGGTGATCGAATGATTTGAGGCATCACTCTCGCAATAGACTATACTACTAATAACGGGAAGATTGGGGTTCAAATCCTGGCTGTATGTACTGAGAATTTGCCTTTTACAAATGGTTTTACACTCTCCCTCCTACTCAAACGTGGATACACGTCCAATAAATTCAACCTTCCTCTTCCCTAACACATTAGCGTAATAGGTACGCTTCCTGGTTCCAAATTCTCCTTAGTCACACAAACTAATTTCAAACCATATGGCATTCGTTGTTTTCGTCTTTTTTTAAAATATAAGTGGTTACAAAATTCATCATCCGGTGGTATGGAAGCCATATTTGACGCAGCTAATTCGTATTTTGAAAATTAGAAACAATTTTTGTTTTAATCATATTGATTTCATTGTATGTCTCTTATTTATTAAAAACATAAATAAATTCATTTAGCTAAGAACCGAGACTCTAAACCAGTTTTGGTTCTTCGAAAGCTCGTTTAGGTTGGATTTTCACCTAAAAACCGAAACCGATTTCGATTCAAAGAAAGTCGATTCTCGGTTTGTGTGCGGGCTATATAACTTACAAGCTTGAAATTTAAAACGCGTAAAACTGTGACAGAAACTTTTATTAGTAATTTTTAAACAAGCCATGGATCATGCGATTACGATTAATCCTTAAATTGTTTTTTTAGGATAAAACATTATCTGTAATAAAAGCTATGAATATGTCCTCATCACCATAATAAGTAGGTCTAATCCTACTTTAAAGACCTTTCCATGCGGAAATTCCCAAATATTTCGACGAAACTTAGATTGATGATTCTTAAATAAGTGTGTGTAGCCTATAATCAACAAAATACACAATATAATTCAAATCTCATTATTTTATTTAAAGCTTATGGGCGTTTGATTGATTTAAATCATAACCTTATGGAATTAACCATCCCAGTGATAAAGGCTCATGACGTGTTACTAGGCAAATAACTAAAGTGAGAATATAGGCCTATTTGTAATTTTACATATTTTTTTCTTTGAACCACGTCTTATACACAATTAATGACACTAATGGGTTAGGGATAAGGAAGGTAGAACTTTGAGGCATTTTGCATGCATTTAATTTGTAATCTAGTGGTCAGAGCTTCTGGCTACAAATCCAGAGGTCCTGAGTTTGATTCCCAGCACTTCCAGATTTTCTGCGAAGTAATAGATCTGGAATGGGGTTAACTCAGCAGCCTCGCGAGGACCAATTAGGAGTTACTTGAATGAAAAAAATTAGCAGCTCTGGTCTAGAAAACTGAGATTGCCGACTGGAGGGCCTGTTGTACTGAACCCATTACACCCTCTATCCGCAAAAGTTGGCACTATCTTCACCAACAGACGGTGGCTATTAGGTTGGTATAGCTTGATTGCGGGCTGATGCCATAAAGTTAAGAGTGGGAAATAATCTAGGGAAAACACCCCTTAGTAAACCTGGCTGGGATTCAAATCCTGAACTTTCCTTCGCTGGAAAACTAGACTAGAGGAAGAGCTTGTCGTAAAGTCCACGTGCCGACTAGTGTCAGTAATATACTTATCCAGAGAAAACCATATTTATTCACATGTTTTAACGTTCCCTTTAAAAACATAGAGAGTATATAGGCCTAAAGACGCGAATTAAAATTAACTACCTTCAGTCCAATTTTCCTAGAAATACTCTACCTTTTTATAAAATATAAACTTTTTTGTGTTCAACATTGATAACGTTTTACTATTTTATTAGTATTTATTTATAGGTATTTACGTGCGTATAGCCCGAAAGGGTAGTAAGACGCGGTGCTAATAATAATAATAATAATAATATAGGTATTTATAATAGCTTTCAAAAGTGACATCTGCATATCACATTACCCGACGTATGAATACGTGAAAGTAAATCTAGTAACTTTTCTAGGTTTCAGCTAAGGCACTTCATATGAAAATTGTATTGTAGGTTGAAGGATCGGGTAAGAATCGTGCATTGCACTGCGCATGCGCCGCTGTCTCAATCCCAAGAATCTGATCTCTTGATCACCGCTTCCTTTACAGCCTGAAGCCCAAATCCTACAATAGCGTAAATCTTTCTGCATTGTCTAGTGGTGTGTTTACACACTAAAACCCATATGGGGATTTTTTTTTTCCTTAGGGGGTCAAATTAGGTAGCCAAGCAATTGGATGAGATGCAGGTATTTCAGAAACGGTGCTTAAGTTAATATTTATATGGGGTCATAGAGAATATTTTTGTTTCAGTTTCATCAAACATTAAACTCATGTCCTGTTAAAAGATTGTTCCAATATTTAACCTAAGCGTGACATCTGATTGGAAATATCACAGCTATCAAGGCTCAAGACTGTCCCTTAAGTACATTCGACCGGGATCCAAACCCCGATATTCCCGTTACGAGAAAAACCAGACAATCTAAAGGTGACGTTTATTTAGTTCACGTACCCGACGGCGCGGGTGGTTTAAGACTGATAATTTAGAGAGGGGCTGAATTTTTGTTGAGGCGTACGATAGAATGAACCTTCCTTTCACCTTTTTATCATATACAATTAGGGGCATCGTACTAACTGCAATTGTGCTAATTAGAAAATAAATACAGTACGATAGGATCGTACTTACTCATTAATTAATATCATTTAAACCAATCTCTTACTATTAAAATACTATTAAATCATTTTTCTTAGGGAAAAAACATGATATTTTGATGATCACATAAACAATCTTTATATATGAATTTTGAACAAAATAATTATAGTCTAATAGCCATTTATAATTTTTTTAAATAAGTCCCCAATAAGCTGCCCCTAAATAATATATTTTTATAGAAATGAGAATACATTATTATATGTCATGTAAAGCACTCCTCAAATACCCATTTAAACAAATTCATCCAAGCCATCTTTGAAATATATCAAATTAAAAAAAAGGGTTTAGTAAACTACCCTTAAATCAATTTTTCTGAGATAAACAAGTACACAGTGCTATGTAACATGTAAAAATCCTAGATATTGATTTTGAACAAAATCGTTAAAAGGTATTTTTGAAAAGTGTGAATTTTCAAAATTGTCACATATGCCCTTAATTTTAGGGCTTGAATCAAAATTAAACTTTTGTCTCGAGGTAGGAAAATATAATATATAGAAACCAAGTGTAAATTAATTTCATCAAAACCGTTTTGGTTGCAGCCTCGGACACAAACAGAGAAGGACACAGATATAAATGTAAGACCCAATATTTTGGGTTCTAAAACACATAAAACGTCAAGAACCATTTTAATTTTGAGGTAAATAAATGGCATTGTGCACCGCTTTTATCTTAAAATATACATTTACTAAAAACTCGTAAGATATATGACACAAAATGATAGGTCTATACATTGTTGTAGACACACTACACCAAAGATAATAAGAAAGATAATATAAACTACATTGTGACTTACATTGTGGCATAAGGACTAGGAGCACTGCTACAGAAAAATTAAGAAAAGAGAAATAAATATCTTTGATAAAATTAAATCTTCTTTCTTATTATTTTTATTCCCTTCTCCTTTTGATATTTAGTCATCTATGATGACATGTTTCGGTGTTATATGTTTCATGCATAACAATAATTCAAAATTTCACAAACCTTCCGGAAATATATATTTTAAACAAATCATCGTCATCATAAATAAAACCTCAAGATAATGTAATATAAAACACCGAAACAAGTCGTGAAAGAAGACTAAAGATCAAATCAAGAGAAAAGAATAAAAGAATAAGAAAGAAGATTTAATTTGATCATTTATTACAAAATAAATATGAGCATTATTAGAAATATCTTTGTTCACCAAAGAGCGTAAGAATCAAATTCATTTTTAAAGACCTGAATTAATGAGTGTATATATATTATTAGCTTATACCTTAGAAATTATTGGTTTTATAAAAATATATTTCAAATAAAAGATTTTTATCTTTAAGAGCACTATAATATTACAACGATAAGTTATTTCGTATCTTAAATAGTTGCGGAGAGACTATTGTAAAATTTCCCCCATGTAGACTACTCTCAAAGTCATTTTCATGAAAACTGAGAATCCCCATCTTGTTTATTATGATAGAAAGTATTTGGATACCAAATTTATTCAAAATTGTTAGAGCTTATTTTTAGAAAATATTTTATTTTTATTTTTGGCCTTCAGTAAACTACCCTTAAATTTAGGGTTAGATGTCTAATTTTTAAAAAAAACTCTCGCGGGGACCTTATAAAAACCCCAGATATAAAGTTTGAGCCAAATCGGTAAAATATTTTCGGTATTGGGGGTTTCAGGGGGTCATAAAACGTCGACATTCATCAAAATTTTGAGTTCGATTTTTTTGCCGATACAATACTTTCTCTCCGAAGTTTCGAGAGAAAATAAAAAATGTTCATGCGCACAATACTTTCTATATACTATAACTTTTTTATCGGACGTATTGTAACAAGCATATTATTGTACCTGACATAATATGATCCTGATTGGTGCAATAGTTATATCAATGACGAAAACAATGTTTGAATATTTTATCATTCCTCCTGTTAGTTTTAAAATAAATGTAGAATAATCAAAGTTTGACAAAAATCTATTGTATTTATATTATTGCTGTCAAAATTGACAGCTTGTAAAAATATATTTTTTTAGCACCGCGTCTTACCACCCATTTGGGTCACACACCCCTGTACTGATTACGCTAATGATTTCAGGAATGAGGAAGTTTATAGTTATAGAAAGTGTACCCGCGTTCGCGTGAAGGGGAGTTGAAAACAATTTTGGGGGAAGACATCGGTACATCCGACCAAGATTCGAGCCTCAAGCTCCCCGTCATCGGCAATTTAGTCTTCTGCAAGAGTAGTGCCTTTGACCATGCGGCCACGAAGCGGGTGACATAATACCTCTATGCTAAAATGGTGGTAATATACAGGCCTACATCTATTTCGGCATAAATATATTAAGTAGTATCTATTATCTTGTGTGGGTTTTAAATTTGTGTAAATAAATTGTAGATTAACTCTGGTATTTCCTTCAACTCTTAAATGACTTTTTAAGCTCTTTAAAAAAAAACACAGCACAGAAAGCTGTTAATCTTTTGATACAAACTTTTTATAAAGCAATTTAATGCAAGTTAAAACAAAAAATTCTACGGATACGAATATAAAAACTAACCTGAGTTGTTTAAAACTCAATATAAATTATTTTTCTTTAATAAAATTAGTGGTATAGAAAAAAGATCATTGCAAACGCATTTAAATTCCACAACTATGCAACGACTTTAAGGACTATTTTTATTGGTGCTTAGAACAAGAGAAGTGCTTAATGCTTGAGACTTAGTGCTTTACAGTTAATTTTTTATTACTTATACACTGGCTGCTTCAACACCATCTGGAAACTAAATTTATACTTTACAAGGTTCGAACCAAAGGCTTTAGGAGATAATTTGTTGTCTAAATACAATATTTCAGCAATTTTGTCCCAATCGGGGATACTTTTTGATTAACTTATTTTTTTCACTACCTGTCCAGGATTTTAATATTCATTACTCTAGTGAAGTAGGAATTAGGACGATAGAATTGAGAGGAAATGCACCCGTATTTGCATAGTGAGAGTGGTGGATCATTTACTAAAAAAAGCACACTCGGCTATTTTGACCGGGATTCAACCCAGCAAAATAACATACCAGAATTGATGATCCTGGCATGTAGCAGGCTACGCGTGTCCACAAATGCGGGTCTGGGAATGTTGGATTATTGAAGACGTTTGACTTAGCTACCATGATTAGTCTACTTAGAGCGGGACTAACAAATAACAATTTTCCGTTTCCATCACTGGAGGTAACTAACACTATAGACATTAACTCACCTGAGTCTCTTCGCCTCGTCGATGAAAGGTCTCTTCTCCATCTCCGTCAGCAGCTTCCACTCCGCTCCCAACCTCTTGGAGATCTCCGAGTTGTGCATCTTGGGGTTCTCCTGGGCCATCTTACGTCTCTGTCCTCTGGACCACACCATGAAGGCGTTCATGGGCCGCTTGATGTGCTCCTGATGGCCATGGAGCGTCTTGGCACCGTTCATGGTGACTCTTGGAATTATTTCCCGAAAGCCCTCAAGTTCGCTGACCGTGGCGCGCATACATTGCCCAAACGTGTCTGAAAAGAAAATCTTGTGACCACTCAACCACCGGCTATTATTTTATAATCTTTGTTTCTTTGGCACAGAGAATCGTTTCAACGACAAAATAAATTTAAAACACGTAAATATTTGTGACGTATTTTTTAAAAAAAACTTCACTTAATGAACAAACGAGTCAATCCCAACAAATATGAATGCGACTTCGAAAAGATAGGTGGTACAAGAGAATAAAGTTATTTAGTAACCAATGTAAACATTTTAACGTAAATTTGTCACGTAGTCGGATGTCAAACGTCCGTAGGAACGTCCCTTACAACAAAACGACGTATTGTTGGAGAGAGCGTGCATCTATGACAGTCGACAAACACGTAGTGGCTTCATTCAGTAGCTTTCTGCTGCGGCCACGCGCTCAAGTGACACGAAATAAAAGAAGACAATAATAAAAAAAAGAAAGAAAAGAAGAAGTGATAAACAAGAAAACACTGCACGAAGGAGTCAAGTACGTGTATCTATAAGAAGAAAAAAAACACACAATATTCCCGCGAGGGTAACAAAAGAATAAGACCAATCACATTGTTTGGCCCCGCCTACTCTGGCCAGATCGATTTGCAAGCGCGCCTTGTATTGGTTGACTGCGGCGGGCGCCTGGGATGGCGTGTTGAAGAGGGACAGAGACAAAGAGAGACGATACTAGCGCAACAGGTGGGCATCGCGGGACTTAACTAACATAGGAGCGGGCATTCGGCAGACGAGAGCGCTTTTAGTTGGGTGCAAATAAATGGTTGTCCTATGTTGGCTGTAACAGACGCAGTAATCAAGTCGGGCTTGAATTGGAGTCGGTTCACTTTTGCCTATTCCGGTGATCAGATTAATATAGTTTTTTTTGCATCTTACTACCCATCCAGGTTGTCCAATTTTTTTTCATCATCGCGTCTTACTACCTGTTCAGAATATATTGCTTAGGGAAAAAAAAGCACATTCAGTAAACTCAGCCAGGATTCGAGCCTTGAATTCCCAGTCACCGGCAAACTAAACCAGACGGTATTTACGTTTAGTCTGCGTGCCCTTTGATGCGTAGGATAATCACTAAGTGTGAACTAGCGTTTTTAGAAGATTACAAAGGATAACAGTCTATTAATGGCTTATCATAACCTAAATATACGACACATAACAATACCCCTAATCACTAATCACTATCACTAATTAACAACGATATAGTTATTATTATTATTATTATTATCACCGCGTCTTACTACACGTTCGGGTTATACGCACTTACGCTAATGTGTAATGGTAGGGTGATTGTGAGATGAAATGGAGGACCTACAGTTTAACGTGGAATCCGAACCACGGTGGAGGCCTGGCATTCCTCACATTCACAAGCTGTGATTAATACACATCTTGTCAGAGGTGAAGGAACGATTGAGTTGATCTTGCTGATCTTGGGTTAAAGTGCTCGCCTCAGGATCCGATGTTCGTAGGTTCAAAACCAGCCGATGTCGACGAATTTTTCTTGAGCTATGAAAATCCGAAGCACAACTTCGACTATGAAGTAAATCCGTTGCTCCCATGTCGGTTGTGGCATGTAAAACAACACTGTGAAAATATCTTTCCGGGAAATTGGTAGACTCTTTAGCTCTCGTTCATAGAGATTCTCGTGTGCTGATATAACCAGTTGGTTCAGAAAGTGCACTTAAACACCTCAAATAAATAAGGGTGATTAATTTGAGCTTTTTTCAACAAATGATCTTGGAATCCTAAGACAAGAAGTTTCACTCTATACTGACTTGGATGAGATTATTTTTTTTATCTATTTTTTAATATATTAGGGATTTTAGTTCTTGAGTAAGCTATAGTATAAAAGCTACTATTGTAGATACCTTACAAAAATTTCAAATTTCAAATTTAAAAAATCTTCAAAGTGGAAGGGACAGTTTCAGAAAACAACAATTTCTTTAAACATAAATTTCTACTGTTCAACCAAAACAATATTAATTTTATTTATTAAAAAAATTTTAACTTCAAGATTCATCAAATTAAATATTAAAAATTTTTAATAATCAAGCAGCAGTATAAATTTAATTTACGTTAATCTATAAGAACAGCAAGATTTTCAGAGCGTGTAGAATTATTTTAAGCATAGGTTCCTCAATATTTTTTGTGACGCTTTATTATATTTGCATATTTGTTTTGTACAAGGTTTTGATTTGTTCACAAATTAAATTTGACATTAAAAATATTATTCTTCTTTTCACTTTTCATATCTAGACATCATTTTTTATTTTACTAAACTGATAAGTATTTTCTTTTAAAGTCAAGTCTTAATCCTGTTTGGACTGCCAGTAGCACCCACAAATTAATCTAGGAACATAGAATGAAGAATATGATGTTTAAATACATTTAAAACATGAAGAGCATATAGAAGGCTTCAAATAAACCTTACCTAGGTTTGAACAGTATCTTACAGGGTTGAAATGAAAAACAATCAGTTATAATCGAATTTTCATAAACAAAGCCTTATAAGACAGTTAGAAAAACTAGCAAATCTACATTCATGTATTCACATGCCAGGTTGTGTGATCTGCAGCTGTCCTTTTGATAGATATTATCAATACCTATAAAATAACAAAATCTATAAAATAAAGCAAAAAACAAAATAAAACATTATAAATGTGTGTCACAATAAAAATGTATTTTTATTTTCTAAAGGGCCCTTTTTATAAAAGATTGGACTATAGCTGTTTGTTTTTAGATATTGTTTAACTACTTCAACTGAAAGCGGCACTGGCAGTCGACGTGTAGTTCAAGAACCAACCACATGAACAGCTTACTTGTAGAAGTTTGTTCGCCCACTATATATGCAACCTGCAATTCTGATACGATGAACTTTAGCCTACAGTAGCGGCTCTCCATTCACTACCAATGTCTATTAATACAGTAAAATGAAGATGATGTTTAGCTGTCTCTCATGAGCACTGCATGAAATAGGCCTATACCGCACACAGAGGTCTGTAATTTTAAAATCATTAGCCCCTGTTGACAAATATGTGCACCTAGAATCTGAAGTTTTAAATTTATGAGTATTTTTTTTTTGTAATGTATTAAAAACTGGGTAGAAATAAATAAAATAAGGAGATTTTTTCTTGCCTGTACCTCTGCTAGTGTAGCATATATATAGGGTGTTTGGAAACTCATAGCCCAAACTGCACATATAGCTCGGTTGGTAATACAAAATCCCTTTACATTTACATGCAGTAAGAAATGCTAATACCATTAAATTGTGTCCAAAGTTTTGGCGCACAGCGCGAGCGCTGGGATAGCAAAGCTGTCAAGCATGCGTGTACAACAGGTTGCATAGGAGCTAGATACGCTGTACCACACACCTTGACATCTTGGAGCACGACAACAGAATATACCACAAAAATAATAGTAGTAAACAACACACCAGTTCATCTAGAAATGCAAATACGTTCTGAGGGTCATCATTAACGGCCCTACATTACAGAAAATGCTTGCCGTTATTACATATGCGGTGCCACGCACCTAACTCCTATGCAACGTGCTGTACATACATGCTTGACAGCTTTACCATCCCGGCGCTATACTCCAAAACTTTGGACACAATTTAATGGTATTAGCATAGGTTTCCGGATGTAAGTGTACAGGGACTTTGTATTACCTTTGGTTCAATCAAGCTATATGTGCAGTTTGGGCTATGAATTTCCGAACATTCTGTATATAGCCTATAATATATAGTATATTATCACCGCGTCTCATTATCTGTATAGGCTATACGAATATAAGATAACTATTATAATGGGGTAGGGATAAGGAATTATGCATTTCAGAGGTAATATACCCGCATTTGCATGGAAGGAAAGTGGGAAAGCATTTAGGAGAAATCACCCTAAGTAGACCCGACCGGAATTCGAGCCCCGATATCCACCTCATCAGCAGTCTAGTCCAACACGAGAGTGACGCCTTAGACCATTAGGCCTTTGAAGTGAGTCGCTACATATAAACCTCACTCTTGGACCGTCAAGTGCGTTCGTTGAACCTTCAGAACAAGGTTTGTAACACGCGCTGAGGATGTGTGCTGCACGATAAATAATAGATTTATTCTTCAATGTGTCGACCTCGGTGTTCTTGGGGTAAAGTCCTCGCCTCAGGACCCGATGTTTGTGGGTTCAAACACAGACGAGGTCAACAAATTTTACTTGAGTGATAAAAATCCGTAGTACAACTTTCCTTCAGAGGGGAAGTAAAGCCGGCGGCCACATATCAATTGTGGCAGGTAAAATAATCCTTGAAGATATGTGTAAATACATTACCCGGCAAAATTGGTAGGCGCTTTCTCATTACGCTCATTGATATTCTCGTGTGCTGATATAATCAGTTGGTTTAGAAAATCTCAGGCCAAGTACATTGGGAATGTGGGATGGTTCTTATCTTTTCTACAACCAGATGTAGGCACACTTCCTCTAAAATACCTTCGTAATCCAATATTCCTTTCACTAATTCATTAATATCACGTGTGGTGACAGATTTTTTTTTCAGGTTAATTTTTAAAACATACAAATTATACCTAGAGGAAGTTCGGGTAAGCTTGACCCACCTTTTAAATTTTTGTCTATATTTGTAGACATATTCAAACATTAATATTACTAAATATAAGATAAATATTGTTAAATTTATGTTTATTTTGCAACACACACAAATATAAAACTTACAATCATACTACTGTACAGAATATGATTTCAAGTACTACTACAAATAATTATGAGAAATAGGACAGTATTAATTAATACGTTTAAGAGTTTTAGTATAAATATTTAAGGACATACTCCATTTTAAATAATGCAAATACTGAATGGAAGCAACCTTTAAGATAAAGTGTAGCCTAAGATAATTTGCCCGCCCTTGGCTGTGTCTCTTTAGTCGACACACGCCATTTTGGCTGTGGTGTTTTCTTTCAGCACATACGAAAAGATAACTTTTTTGCTTACACCGTTTCTTAATACCCATTCGGGTTGTGCGCTTACATACTAATTACGTTAGTGGGTTAGGGATGAGGAGGGTTTAATTTATATGAAGTGTATCTTTATTTGCGCGAAGAGAGAGCAAGAGAGAGAGTAGGAAACTGTTTGGGAAAAACCACCCTCAGTAGACTACACCCGACCAAGATAGAACCACGATCTCTTCGTAATGGCAGTCTAGTCTATTGCGGGAGTAGTCCTTTAGACCATGCGGCGACCGAAGCTGGCGTCAACTACTTCATTATAGTGCTATGAAAAGAGGATATTTTTAACTAATACTTAATTTAGTTCAAACAAAACATTATTTTATTCTTTAAATTGAAAAATTACACCTGGACATGGGAATCGAACCCTTGTCTTAGTACGTGAGTGCTCTTGCCATTGAGCTATCCAGGAGTCATCCCATACCCATGGTCAGCTTTCATTCATATTTTAAGGCAGAGTCTGTGATTTACATGTGGAAATACTCAGCTGCGTTTGTGTGATCAATCAAGATGACGAGCTATCAGATAACGCAGCCACCTTCGACTCGGTAGGGCCTTACGCTGCCAATAGTGGGCCTACAATAATTACAACTGTATGAATGCGCATATTTACCTGTAAAACATTTAATATACACCTGTTAAATGAAAACTGATTTTTTCAGCAACATTGAAGAAATTAAAGGTCATATAGGATTTCTTTTTTCAACTAAACAACTTAGTTTAGAAATTTAGGCGCCCACCAAAACATTGCAGTTTCTTACACAAGATTTAAACGATGGGTCCACTTTAAACAAAGGGTACAGATTAGTCGAACATTCTCTAGTGTCAGCATTTGACTTACATTTAAAACATGAACACACCCAACCTTATTGAAATATTTACTAATTTTATAGCATGGCAAACTAGTACTTAAATAGCATTTTCGTCAGCCTCCCCTGGAATTGAACTTGATTCCCATATTCTTGTGCTTAACCATTCCAATCAACCCATTCTAGAAGCAAGATGAACTCTATTCAAGTTCATGTTTTCAAGCATCATGGCAATGCCCAAATGGATGTTTTGATTCTTCCAGAAAGGAAGCACGAGGATAAATTAAATCAAGTAACGAGACTTTAGGTCACAGCATGATTATAACTATACCTTAAAATGACGAGCTGTCGCATTTATTTAAATACAGAGGCCTATACCTGATTAGAGGAGTAGTAAAAATACAACATATTATTCACTTTGATGGCCGAATTGTCTAAGGCGTCACTCTCGTGTTATACTGGCCTGCTGAAGACGAGCATATCGAGGTTTGAATCCCATTTGGATCAATCGAGGGTGATTTTTCCTGGATGGTTTCTCACTCTCCTTCTATGCAAATGCGGGTAGATTACTTCTTAAATGTTTCCTTCCTCATCCATACTTCATTAGAGTAATTATCAGACATGCGTATAACCTGAACAGGTATTAAGACGCGTTGATAAAAAGTACACCTTAAAAACTACAAGGATTACTAGAGATTTGTACAGTGAGGGGATTGGGGGAGAATCTCTCACGAAACACTGGCGATCATAATCTTTTTTACCCGGGAAGGGGTTTGGGACGTCTATGTCAGTGTCGTGTGGTGGAGTGTTGTCAAAATAAGTAAAGCTAGTCCAAACTGTACTTGAGAATGGTTTCTATCGTTCAGTAGATCATTCATTGGGCAGTTATCAACGAGAATGCATTCCCATGCGAGTTATTTAGAGAATAGTCTTACGTGATTGTTCAAATGGAGATTGAGGAGGAAAGAAAATATCACCGGTGCAGTCCTCTTTCCCTGGCAACTCTCCAAGACAAGACATTTGTCCGTGGGACCCCTCTGGGTCGATTGCGTAGCTCCCAAACAGCTGGATAAGAGGATTTGTGAAACTCGGCAGCTTGTCGTAGAAGGACTGCCGCAAGCTTCCGAAAATGGTCCTTGATACTAGGATTCTCCAAATCTCAATGAATAGTCACAATGGAGACGTACCAGAATGTGCATCCACAACGAATCTCACACATAAAGTGACATCTCTCATCTCGCAGTCCAGTACCTCATGGTTTGATTCCTCCGTGCAGGTAGAACGATCAGTTAACCAACGACGCTCCAATCGAGACAAGCTCAGACGGTATCGCATTGTGAAGGAAAGGAGTGCGAGGGCCTTTCGAGAACAAACACTCATTATCAGAACTGAACACTAATGGTGTGGAACCGTGATTCCTCGCGGTAACTTTGTGTTCCGATGACTCTAAGTTGGAAGGAGGGGTGGCCGACATTTATCGAGGCAGTTGCGTCTCGATGATTTATTAGTTTTGAGAAACGATGGCATCTTTGCAGCTAGTTGATCGTCCAAGCCTTAGAATAAATGAACCAACATCATTTGTGTGATTTCTTTATTATATTTTAGCTGTCGAAAATGGTAATTATTTTATAGAGATAGGTATTATAGCGCTTGTGCTATAAATACACAGATTAAATATACACTTGACTTACAAACCAACATTGCCCAAAATATTTTATATATATATTTTATTCCTTGACACTAAATGGTGAACAGATGGTATAAGTCTGGGCGTTGTGTTTTATCTCTAGAATTAAGCTATGATACTGCACTAATAGCTGGAAATAAACCCTAATTGTAGTAATATAAAAAACTAGTGGTGACTTAAAGGCGCATCCTATTTGAAGGACCAAATTCTCAAATTGAGATATTTCTTAAAGAAATGGCAGCTCTGAAGCTTCAAGACTACCAAAACCATTCTTAATTATCTTAAAACGTTCTGTTGTGACCCTGTTAAAATATGGCTTTATTTGTTTGAGAAAAGCTATATTTATATTTATAACTATTTACTTTGATTACAGAAATAGAATATTTTGGCATGAAACATCGCAGAAAATGAGTCAATTTCCCGATTTTTTTTTAACTATTCGAATTAATATTTACGATTTTTAATCCCTTGAGAGACATAAAATTTTCTTTCACCTCCATTTTGGCGTGAATCATATTTTGAAATAACAAACCACTTCTTAAATAACGCGGTATTTCTGGATTTTCAAAAAGTGTCTCAGCGCTCTGCTAGGAGTAAAATAGAGTAAAAGGGAACACGAGCTAAGATCAGTATATTTTAATTTGAAAAATAATCTTACTGAAATAAATTAAATATTGCTGTAGTCTATACGTTAATTTAATTTTGTGCATATTTGCAACAGTTCTTGAATATTTGTCATGATCTTGTTGTCATTTGAACTGAAACTTTTTAAATAAAGAGACAAAAAATCTTGTTTCAAATCCACAATGTTGATGATCAAGAACTGTTAATATTACTATAGGTCCCAGGTTCAATCCCCGGCTCTTCCAAAGTTAATATGTAAAATTGTGGGTCTGGAACGGGGTCGAATACAGCCTCGTGAGGACAAATGAGGAGCTACTTGAATAAATAATTAGCAGCTCCGGTTTATAAAACTAAATTAAAGGCCGCAAGGCTCATTGTGCTGACCCCATGACACCTTTATCCTCAAATGTTGGCACTATCATCGCTAACGGTTGTGGCCGCTCGGTTGGTATAGCTCGCTTGCAGGCTCACACCATGGAGTAACTAATAGAAAAACAAACCAAACAACGTTTTAGAAAACATTCTAAAACTTTAAATCTTGAGTAAGGATTAGTTAAATATGAGTTAAACTTTATCCAATATTTATTTATGTTGGACCAAAAGTGTTATTGTTACAAAGACTATACATTTATGAACCTTTACTCGCGTTCTCTTTCATTCCACCTCAAGGTCATTCGAACATCAACATATTACTGCACAATTTTAACAAGTGTGTAATTAAAAACTATATATTGTGATGCAATTATTTCATACTATTACATTTCACGAGTTATAGGGGGTCAAACTTGATATTTTATGTTTTTTACGTACCAGTGTGGGGTAAAGTAATGAATGGATGAGAGTGAAATTTAGTTTAACAAGACATTCATAATATGAGTTGTACACAATTATATACTTATAATATTAATATATATTATTAATAATAATATAAATATTTGTAATATAATATTATTTATAGAATTATTATTAATAATAATAATAATATTACTATTCAATCAATCAATAATTATTTAGGATTCAAAAGAAAATTACATAATTGATTTTTTGATACAATCCCGAAGTACCTAAAGTTACATCTTCAATAAATAATAAAATCACTAAAAAAACAAAGTTTTACACATATCCTAACATTTTCTCTCAAAAATATTTACATAGTTGTTTGAAGCATGCCTTGAAATATCCAGTCTTTAATTTTACTTTTCGCTATGTTTATATGAGGGATTTCTCGGAGTGGTGGTGGTAGCAAATTAAACAATTTGGGGATGATGCATATCAGTTCCTGTTTACCATAATAATTAGAGTATTTGCCGATTGTGTATACTTCTTTGTTAGAAATTGAACAGGTTTTAAGGGAATGGGTTTTTATTTGCTTGTATTTATCGGAATGGTAATATCCTATAAAGAGGCTGTACTTATATAATTGGTTAAGAAGTAGAATTTTATGTTGAGTGTATGTATTATTTAAAATAACATCAATATTATTAATATTAATAATAATGTTAATAGTATTACTATTTAATTTTATTTATTTTTCCTTTATTAAAGTGCTAACCAACAGTCAACAATCAATAATAATTATAATATTAGTGATATAAATAATATGGTAATATTTGATTCGGCACAACTCACATGAATTCCTAGCTATACTAAATTTCAGCCCCATAAACTCATTACATTTCCTTAAGAATTGTACGCAAAAAAGCATTAAAAAAAGTCAGACCCCTAATATCTCGTTAACTGTAATAACTTGAAATAATGTAATCACTATTTATAATTTATGATTATATACTTGTTAGAATTGTGCAATAAAATGTTACTGGTTGAAGGAAAGGTTCAAATCTTATGTAGAGCTTTTTTTTTTATTGTATGTAGAGAATAAAGTACCAAGATGCCTGACTGGATATACCAATATATAGGCCACACACACACACACACACACACACACACACACACACACACTACGTATTAATAAAGACCATGCATAACTATTCATCTACAAAGTTTCCTAGCTTGGTTGGATGGAATTGCCATGGTGAGATGTGCAGCTCTAAACTACAAAATACGCCTCTCTCCACTTCTGCCTCATTTTACTCCTCCCATATTCCCTCCTCCCACAGTTGAGCCCAAAGGGGCCCGGTGTTCGGCCACAATTAGCGCCATTGTCCTCTCATTAAAGAAATGGGTGTCAGTGTTGGCGCGCAGATAAAGGTGCCCTTGCAAAGTGTATGGTCGAGCGAGATCCATAGTCCCTCTCTTTTCCCCTCCCATCCCTTGTAGAACAAAAGGAGTAGGCTCATTGTGTATGGCCGTATAACTCTAGCGCTTCATTTAGGTTAAATTATGATACAAATATTGAGCACAAAGCGGCCATGTAATGTGATGACAAAGACTCTCAATTAAGTATTTTAGCCCGGTGTACAATGCCGCGCGACTGTGTTTGGTAATGAAGTCTACAATGGAGACGACAAACATTGTGGCTTACAGGGCTAGACTGGAGCACCCCCGTTGTCCCACCCCCCACCTACTCACCAACCCCCTTTTCATTATCAGGATATCAGGGAGGATTTAGATAAAGTGCGACATGTTGCTATTTCATAGTGGTGCTTCAAAATTTACTTTTTTGTTTTCGGGGTTTGTAACGTCACTGACCTTATAACACAATGTTTTTCCTAAAGTTAATCAATAGCAAACATAACATTATTGCTTTTGGTTAATTTTTTTTATAGTTAGTTTTTTATTGGTAAGAAGTAGACGCAGATAGGAGGATAACATTAGAATGGACCTGAAAGAGATAGGATATCATGAGATGGTCTGGATAGAGCTAGCTTAAGACAAGGATAGATTAGGTGGCGAACTTTTGTAAGTGCGGCGATGAACTTTCGCGTTCATAATGTCACCTACATCCCCACCTTAAATGTATCTTTGGCCCGCGGTGCGAACTGATGGTCATATTTGGCACTTGAGATGAAAAACGTTAGACCACCCTGATATAGACCTACAGTGAGCCTACGCTTTATTTATAAAAACCTATTTTAATGTGAATTGCCCAAGCGAAGTATCTTAAAACCCATTAGGGAACTAAAATAAAGGAATTGAGGTGACAGAAAAAATCGTGAGTTAAGGTCCCTATTTTTTAAAAGTTTTTATAACAACAAAAGAAATTGGGTTAATTTAAATAAAATATTGCTCCAGTAGATACGTTTGGTTTGATTTGCTTCTCATATTGTATTATATATAATTATTATATGTATATTTATATCATTCAATAAGACATTGGTCAGCTATTGAAAGGAATAAATTTACCATGTGAGTGTGTAGTGCAGAGCCTATGTTTGATTGGACAAATGGGGTCCAAGTGGGTGAGAACATACCACAGGTACCGTTTTAAGAATCTATATCTACCCTGGCAACACTCCGCACCACACCACTGATATATACTCGAATGTATGTATATACATATATAGGTCTACAAAGAGAGAAGAAGTAAAAAAAATGTTTGAACAATATTATATTTTTAATTACTTAAAGAGGAGGCAGAGGACAGGGCGAATTGGTGTTCTAAGTTCACTGACAAAAGGAATGGACCTGTCTTAAGACAGAACACTTTTTTTTCCTATTTCAATTTCTTTTGTTATATTGCTGGCCAACAGTCGTGAGACTTATGACAGGCCAGCACTGAGAAGTACCATACAAATACGTATAATTAAATGAGAAAATAAAAGAAACAATAATAGCTAAATAATTAAATACACTAATAAACAGTTACGTAAAAAAAAAGAAAAAAATAGTGATAAGAATAAAAAATAACAATTACTAAAAACAACTAAAGAGTAGTAAAGGATAAGTATTTAAAAATCAGTAATAATAATAATAATAATATATCGCATATATATATATATATATATAAAATGTTCTATTTTATTCATTTACCGTATTCACCTATATAACTCTACATAAAGAAAATAAACCCTCTTAAAGTGTACACACTTACCCTTCCTTCAGATGGAGCTTATATCATCGAAAAAACATTCATCATACACACCCTTTCCTTTTTATTTCCGGGACAACGTAGAGGGGCATCCCCTCGTCCCTCCACCATTCCTAACCACTTCTTATCTCACTTCACTTCTCCAAACAGATCACTTTCAATAAGAATTCTGTCACACTGAAATTTAAGAGTAAGGGGTAAGGGTACCAGAACATACAAAAAAAAAAAAAAGAAGAAGAAGA
>CABFWB010003673.1:28108-74143 GCA_902151455.1 Timema bartmani
TTTTTTTCCATTTTAAAATAATATCACGTAAATTGAAAAATGACACCTGAACAGGTCCCGGGTCCGAGTCCCGTGTCCAGGTGTCATTTTTCAATTTATTCGATTAAAATCGAGATACGGCTAATATCTGTAATTATGATCATTTATTCCCCAAGCTTCGCCTTTCATATATACTTAATTCTATAGCGTTGCTTTCTTCCATATTAAGATAATATTACAGACATTTTGTTGTATTTTTTTTACTATTGGTAAAATATAGGGGGCCCTAAAATATTCTTTGCAATAGCAGAACTTGGATTTTCACCTGGATGCTCTGTGAAATAACTAATTATGCCAACATTGAATGGTTGTTTTGGTAAAAATTGGTTTTCTGTATCAACATATCCTTACTTGGTAGTTCTATATGTGTGTGTGTGTTAGTATATACAGTAGGATCTAGCTAGTTCGACATTGTTTAATTCGAAAAATTGAATAATTTGGACCCACCATGATTCCCCATGAAAATCCTATTTGAATCAATGGTAAAAAAAACCCATTTAATTCGAAATTTAAGATATCAAATATGTAAATATTATTTTAGTACACCTTGAAATTTCACTGGTCTCAATTTCACCGTCTTTTAATGGTAACTAGAGAAAACCGCACCACGATGCGACGCCTGGTTCGATATGTATTACTTACAGCTGCGTACTGAAAGCGCGCAGGCCAAATTTGTGTACCTGCTTTGGATTATATCAGAAGCGCAAACGGTTGTTACTTGAAAAGAACACCATTGTTTATAGTCTCTGAGCCCCATATGGCAACGCTGTAAGATATATATGGCAACACTGTAAGATATATATATATATCTTACAGTGTTGCCATATGGGGCTCAGAGACTATAAACATATATATATTTCAGATACTACAAGTTACTTATCGTGAGTTTCAGGAACTAGTCAGTCATCAACCTAACTTTACCTAACCATTATTGTAAAGAATAAGAGGTTTGTTCCCTGTAGTTTTATTATTTTATTGTAATTATTGTAAAGAGTAAGTGGGTTGTTTACAATACATGTCTGCCATGTTACCACATTGTGTGGCTGTAATTATTTTCCCTCTGTACGCTTTTGATCCTTATCTTCGTTCGCTTTTGATTTGAGGTTTCTCCCTCTTGTGAGATTTCGAAGTGGTTTTCGTGATGTCATCTGTTTGTCTTTTTGCTTGTGTATATTTCTTAAACTAGATCCGAAACCATTTTACCGTTCGGTTTTAAAACTTGGTATCTAGGATTTTCATAAGGTCCTCTTGAGGTGTTTTTGAAATTAGATATCTAGCCCTAAAATTAGGACAAAAAGAGATAAAATCAATTTTCTCAAAATCTGCTATAATGATTTTTATAGTATTTTGTATCTAGGAATTGTTTAACATTACAAAAAAAATTGCAATTCTTGTTTTCCCGTGAAAATAACGTTGAGCGCACTTTAAAAAAAGCAGAAATTTCCAATTTTGATCATATCTCCGCAACCATTTGAGATCAGAACTAACTTATCATTTGTAAAGTTGTAGTACTGTTAAAAATTAAAAATATTTTAATCTGCAATATATTTTTATACATTTTTTATTTAGCACCGCGTCTTACTACCCGTTCGGGCTATACGCTTAAATACTAATAACGCTAATTGATTAGGAATTGGGAGGTTTGAATTTGGAGAAAGTTAACCCACATTTGCATGGAGGAAGAGTGGAAAACCATTTAGGAAAAACCACCCTCAGTTTACCCGACCGAGATTTGAACCTCAATCTCCCCATCCTCGGTAGCTCAACACGAAACAAACGCGTTAGCCAACTAACACCCGAGGCGGTTTTTTTTGATAAAAATAATAGTTTCTAAGATATAAAAAACATACATTTATTTTTACGAAATACTTAGAAATATGTAATTGATTGTTATGCTCTTTGTAGGACAGAGATGCTCCTCTTTTCTCAATGTTTGATATAACAGTGTATATTATTACATTTATGCCCTTTGGTGGAGTGTTTCTGCAACAGTGAATATTATTTTACTTCACAAATTTTACGAGATTTTGGTAAATATTTATATTTTAACATTAAAGAGTGAAAAATTATGTGCGGTATACCGTATAATTCATTTAAATTAATGAAAAGCAATAATTTTTTAACTGCATTTTATTCTATACAAAAAAACTTTTGTTTATGAAACGTATTCTTATTTTACATCGATTTTTGAAGATACTTTAACATGTAATTTCTTATAACAGCTTTTATTTAATAACTTTTAATTACATTAAAAGTGTATATATGTTATTGACCATCATTTTGGATATTTATTAAATACATTTTATAAATAATATGACATTTAACGTAATAATGAATAACGTAATGTAATGAAAAGTTCTTGAATAAAAATGCTTATAAAAAATACAAGTTAAAATATCTTCAAAAATTGATGTCAAATAAAAAAAGTTTCGGCAAAAGTTTCTTTTGTGTAGGTTCATGGTTCTGTTCAAAAAAATATTGGTTTTTATTTAAAAAAAACCAAAGTTTACCTTGAAATATCCTTGAAGACGTCCATCAAATCAAAAATTACTAGTGATGATCACTTTCCTTCTCAAAAACACAAAAACCTTTGTTCAAAACAATTTTTTCTGAAATGCTTGGTTTTAGGGATATTCTGGAATCTAAACTCTCTAATGCCTCCCCTGGTATGAATATTAAAGTATGTTATTTAATATATTAACAAAAATATAAAATAAATTAATAATAATAATTTATAAAGTAATATAATAATTAATTTTAACTATAAGCCTAGTAAATTACTATTTATATAATATATATTAATAATAGTTTATTACTACTTTTAATTTGTATGTATAATAGATAATAGTAATTAATTTATATATAGTAGTAATAAATTCATACATATATTGATAATTAATTTATATATTTAAATTACTATTAATATATTAATAGTAATAGATATGTTATATAAATAGTAAGTTATTGTCTATATATACATACACAATATATATATATATACAATAAATTAACGTTAGTAATTTACTAGACAGTATATATTATTATTTCTATACTATATAATAGTTATTTAATAAAATGATATAATTTTGTTACTATTATATAGATGTATAACTTAAAATTTTGATCTTCGTGCATTCAGACAACGCCCAGACAACTTTGTACCTTCGAAGGGTAGTCTAAGGGTGGGAGGGAAAAAGAACGCATGCGTGGGTTTAAAAGCGGGCGCGACAAAATCAAACAATAATTGGGACAAGAATCGGTGTCATTGTTTCTGTCATCAGGCTGGCATTCATGGTGTCAATGTGGGATGAATAGCATAATTAGGGGTGAGTTTGGTGGCTATCGCTTGATCTGTGTGTGTGTGTGTGTGTGTGTGTATCAAGCTTGTATAAGGGCCGGGAGGAAAGGGGGGGTAGCCTGCCCTTCCCCTTTACACATTTAAATCACTGCCAAGGTTATAGGGTACTATGTTTAGAGCAACCGCCTCTATATTAAAGCTCTTGTGAACTATAACGCAATCCGCTTCCTTGGTCACATGATCTAAGGCGCCACTCTCGCAATAGACTAAACTGCCTATGACGGGGATATTGTGGTTCAACCCATGTCGGGTGTACTGAAGGTATTTTTTCCTAAATGGCTTCCAATTCTATTTCTCTCTCCACGCAAATGCGGGCACACTTTCTCTAAATTCAACCTTTCTAGTCCCTAGCCCACTAGCGTGATCAACACATAAGCGTTTAGCCCGAATGGGTAGTAAGACGTGGGGTTGAAAAAAACCCTTATATTTTACGTCTCAAAATGAAGACGCGTGTTAACCCTGCTTATGACTTAAACGATTTAATCCAAGTGTACAGTAAAAAGAGGGTGAAATTGAAGTCACGGGATAAGAGTTCTCTCATTAAATGGAAAAAAAAAAATCAAACGATACCATAAATCTGGTTGGAAGTAACTTTTATAAAATAAAAACGCAATTTTATTTGTAGTTAACATCAATAACATTTTACTTTATTAGTAGTAGTATTTCATATTTATCAAAAGGAACGATTCTAGATCACATAACTCTACGTTTAGAAAGTAAACAACTTTATTAAAGTTTATCTTTACATACATTTTATGTATTATATATTGTAATTTGTAAGTAACTATTCTGGTATAATGAGGTGGACTGGATAGAACTATCTCAAGATAGAGGTAGGAGGCGCACTTTTGTGAGCGCGACAGTGAACTGCCATAGAGTAAGACACAAGTAAGTAATTATTTTGGTGAAATATGGATTCATCCTTTAACAGTGATGAACTAACGGCTAGGTGTTGTTGTGTCTGTTCTAGATTTTAAGTTAATCTATTAGTCATATGATGGTATAATCAGTTTTAAGTTGGTTCAGAAAGCGCACGTTAAACACCTCAAATACATTTTTTTAAATAATTATTTTGGTGAAAGGGAGTTATTATGATGAACGGGGCTGTCTTTGTATTAATGCTCTAGTTACTGTGTAACTAATTTAAACACATTGTTGCGGGACTAAATTCAAAGAGGTGTGTTTATTTAAAGTCCTATTTAAATTCCTATAAGTATACCCTTTTTCGAAACTTTCGCACATTCAACCTTTCCCCCTCCCCCCAAAAAAAAGATTGTCTTTTTTTGGGTTGTTTAAATTAAATACTCAGCGAAGTGTATAAAAAAAAATAGCAAAGAGAGTTTATTTTTGGTAATTGATACAAAAATATTGTTAGATTTTTCATTTTAACTTATATTTTAAACAATGTGTTTTAACGTAAACTGAGTATGCTGAGTCAGAAGTCGGTAAAAAATCCTATCCACTGATACCTTAATCATCGCTGTAGGCTTTGTATTAGATGAGAAAAAGGGATGATGACAACAGAAATATATAGGAACTGTATGGTCAGATAACTTATTTTTTCCTCTCAAAACTCTCTATTCCCTCCTAGAGCCTAGAGCTCGTAGCATTTTTATATAAACAAGTTTTGCAACATGTCCTTTGTTTTTTCTCTCTCTCACAAATTCTATGGTGACCTCAGATTTCATAGCCCCGATTGTACTGATTGATACTATGAAGTTCATTCTGATGACTACAGTTCTCCTCCTGTTTAAATAATTATTCAAAGGAGAACTGTTTTCATTCGAATGAGTTTTGTAGTCTTGGCAGCTTAGAACCCTATATATAATATATATATATATATATATATCTGACGTCAGCCAATTCCCCATTTGGCTTGAGATTCTTGCAATTTGTATGTTTTATATATATATATATATCATATGTATATACGTATATATATAACGTATATATATACGTATATATATACGTATATATATAACGTATATATATACGTATATATATAATAACATATATATATACAAATTGCAAGAATCTCAAGCCAAATGGGGAATTGGCTGACGTCAGAATATCGACTCTCTCTCTCTTTATATATATATAAATTACAAGAATCTCAAGCCAAATGGGGAATTGGCTGATGTCCGAATATCGACTCTCTCTCTCTCTCTCTCTTTATATATATATTGTAATTTGTATGTTGGAGATTGGTTGACTCTCGAGGCTAGATTCAAAATGTGGAGTCATTCTGACTGTAGGTAAAACTCAAGACAAATTGATTTCATTTGCGAGAAATGCCTGAATGACTAAACAAACAAGTATTTCCACTATTTAAAATGGTTTCTGGTAGGGACCCATAACAGGACATATACCTTCCCAATATGGGCCACTTTGTATTTTCAAATAAAGACATATAATTGTAGTGATTGTGTTTTGTTTTTGTGGTCTTATCATGTACAATAAATTATATTGAAGGCATTTAAGCATTTTTAGTCTTAAAAAAAATCATAAACAGAAATAACTCTCTTTCAAAAAAAAGGGGCCCATATTTGGCATATTTACTCTACCACCCGTTCGGGCTATACACATATTTAGAATACTAATCATATTAATTTGTTAGGGATAAGGGAGGTTTAATTTAGATGGCGTGTACCCGCATTTGCGCGGCGGGAGTGTGGAAAATAATTTAGGATAAACCACTTTTAGTACACCCGAATATAATTCGAACCCCGATATCCCCACCATCGGTAGTTCAGTCTAAATGACGCCTTACACCATTCGACCACCGAAGTAGGTAACGACTATAAAATATATGACCTTTAGCTTAATAAACTTTATGATTAAAAGAAAAACTGCCAGTTCCCGAACTCGGTGGACTCTTTCTTGGCCTTCGTTTACTCGACATCATCTCACCGCTTCGCCGTGAGAGATGAGCGTCGTCATCTAAAGACACTGGAGGGAAATTACCGATAGGGGGTGTTATTGAAGGGGTGATTAAGGGGGAGAGGGCGTCTGACGACAATGGCTGCCTACAACATAAAACCTCTTGCGCGCGCGTGAACAAATCATAAACACCTTATCATCCCAACGTTACCACCGTCTAGAGCTATATCTTCCCTTTATACCAACCACCCTAATCACAGCCCCTTCTACCATGCACGGGCGTCAACCAATCACATCGGAAAGCAGAAGAAAAAATAAAACTCAACGAAACCTCAAAAAAAAAAAAACTTGAATTGTTTTCACAAAAACCACCGGGAGAGAATGTTAGTGTGTGTCGTGTTGAACAATTTTATTATTCTTTACGCGTCATAAACCAAAATGTTGGCACACTTCGCAACCACACCCCCTACCCCTAGTCAAGTCTTCTCAGGCTGTCACCCACTATACAACGAAGCTATCAAGGCGAAGTCGTGTCAACTCATTCTTTTTTTTCTTTTTTTTTTAACACCACAACGAACACACCGAGATTTCTAACGTTTTAGGTGTCCCGTTTAATGGGTACTTAACGCGAGATGGGCGGTATTCACGTGTTTTTTTTAAAGGGGTGGGTGGGTATGTAGGAGAAGGGGTTGGCGTGTAAAGAGAGTCCTGTTCGCTTGTCTCTTTATCTCTCAGGAAATTAACAAAACTGAACGATGCAATCTGAGGCATACAACTTGCACATTCACACCCGCCATATACCGCGGTTTCTGTACGGGCTGGCTACCTCTTATACTGCTTTGGAATTCTACTGAGGCCCTCTTACACTATTTTGGTTTTACACGCTCCTCTTATACTACTCTAGTTATGTACGGCCCTCTTACACTACTCTAGTTTTACAGGCCTTCTTACCCGCCTCGGCGGAGTAGTTAGCTAACGCGCTACTTTCGTGTTAAGCTAGACTGCCGAGGATGGGGAGAACTAGGTTCAAATCTCGGCCGGGTGAACTGGGGGGAGGTGGGGGTGTTCCTAAATGGTTTTCCACTTTCCCTCCACACAAATGATAGTTCACTTCCTCTAAATTCAACCTTACAATTCTTAACCCATTACCGTAATTAGTACTTAAGCGTATAACCCCAACGTATAGTAAGACGCGGTGTTAAATAATGAATAAAATAATACAGGCCCTCTTACACTGCCCTAGTTCTACACGGACCTCTTACACTATGTATTCAAGTTTATTAAGATCCTCTTACACTACTTTAATTTTACACGGCCCTCTTACACTAATCTAGCTTTACATGGCCCTCTTACAATACTATCCGACCTATTTACACTAATGAGTATGGTAGAATTATGATTAACCTTACCAGCATTTGTGTGGGGAAATAAAGAGGGAGAGTGAGAAATCATGCAGATAAAAACACTCGGTAAACCCAACTTGGGATTTGAGCCCCCAACTTCTCTGTCGCTGGAAAACCAGACAAGACGAGACTGACGTATTTGTCCACGTGCCCACTGGTACGGCTCATGGTCCATACTGATGGATCCACCAATACTTCAATAGCTTAAAAACTGCTGTAATAAAACAATACACATTGTTTTCATCAGCTAAAACCAACTTGTTATTTTTTTAAAAATCACAGCGTCTTACTACCTGATCAGGTTATGCGCATTTATGATATTACTCTAATGGGGTAGGGATGAGGAAGGAAGCATTTTAGAGGTAATATACCCACATTCGCATGGAAAGAGAGTGGGAAACCATTTAGAATAATCCACTCTCAGTAGACTCGATTGGGATTCGAGCCCCGAGCTTTCCGAATTCGTTAGGGTGGTCTAACACGAGAGTTACGCTTTAGATCATTCGACATTATTGATACCATTTAGGTATTGCATTATGGTCAGCCTATTGGAATTAAAACAAATTACAACAGGTTTGTGTGTGTTAGAAGCCCCCGAATATCGAATTTCAGCGCGATCGGACAAACTTGATTTTATTTTAGCCCATAAGATAAGGAATTTCCGGGGCTACAGAATCGGCCCCTTTTCGAATTTTTCAAGTTTATGATTTTTCACTTCATTCTTGGATTCACAGGAAACTCCATGTCGAATTTCAACCTTCTAGCTCACCGGAAAGTACGGAATTACAGATGTCAATAACAAGCTACGGTGCAACTTATTTAGTTCTGTTGACCGAAGTGTCTTTTCTCTTACTTCATTAGTTCATACATTCTTTCTTTTTACAGTTCGTGGTTTACAGTCTAATTTTCATAGCAAGGCCCTTTTGGAAACTACATACATGTTCTTTTTGTGGTATACATTGATAACATTTTATTATATTAGTATTATTATTTTATAGGTCCCTATTTATAATATCTATCAAAAGTGGCAGCTGTTGATCACATGATTTGACGTATGAATACGGGACGGTAGATCTAGTAACTTTTCTAGGAGTAAGATAAAGCCCTTCCTATAAAAATTGAACTGTATTTCAGCCAAATTAAGAGTTGTTTTATTTTCGCTGGCCTAGCATGCAAACTAATGTAGGATATTAAATTCATCTGTCAACCATCTTGTGGGGGATTGTAAAGAAATACACCGTATAAACTTCCGATGAAGGGAAGATCGAGGTTTGAATCTCGGTCGGGTATATCGAGAATGGTTTTTGTAAAATGGTTTTACACTCCACGCAAATGCTGGTACACTTTTTCTAATATAACCTTCCTAAACCCTAAAACCATTAGCGTAATTGGTAAATAGGCGTATAGCTCGAAAGGGTAGTAAGGCGAGGTGCTAAAAATAATACTGTGTAGGGCTGTGTACTTTATTGTTGAATATACGTAAAGTTTTAAAATAATAAAACAGAAGCTATATCATTATTTTAAATATGAGACCCACATAGGTGGTCACATGGCTTAAGGAGTCACTTTTGCAATAAACTGAATTGCCTGTGACGGAGAGCTTGATGTTTGAATCCCAGTTGGATATATTGAAGTTTTTTTCCTTAAGTGGTTTTATACCCTCTCTCTACCAAAAATGTGGATGCATATCCTCAAAGTTCTAAACCCTTTACCCGCCTCGGTGGCGTAGTTAGCTAACGCGCTAGTTTCGTATTGAGCTAGGCTGCCGAGGACGGGGAGATCGAGGTTCGAATCTCGCTCGGGTGAACTGGGGAGGGGGGTCCTAAATGGTGTTCCACTCTCCCTCCACGCAAATGCGGGTTCACTTCCTCTAATTTCAACCTTCCCAATTCCTAACCCGTTAGCATTAGTCCTTAAGCGTATAGTCTGAACGGGTAGTAAGACGTGGTGCTAAAAAAATGTATATATATGTACCCTTATTTTGGTAGTAATCCCGTTCCGGAAGGCCTTATTTCATACCAGATCCTTACTGTATGGTAGTTTTTTTGATAGTATAAAAGGCCTTCCAGAATTGTAAGAAATAGTTTGTTCTGTAAGGCCTTTTATACTATCAAAATAATACTTTACACTATACAGTAATCTAAAATTCTGGTAAGAAATATCCACAGCATCCAAAGCCCGGCTATCAATTATTCAGCACTGTGAAAAAGGGCAGGCCACAATTTCACCAGTAGGCCTAATAAATATATCGGCCATGCCAAGAATCAAGTCCGGTAGCCTTAAAATTTACATAAATTAAATGTATATAGACTTCTTCATCCTGAGAGATACAGCAGTTATTAATTAACGGTCGGTTACTTGGTATTGCGTCTGTTCTAGAATTAAGTTCGTTCATAAGATACGTGCCTTTTATTCAATAAATATGTAATTGATTCAAAAAGTTTACGTTAAATTCCCAGCATATAAAAAAAAAGTTCAAAGGAAAACAACGATTTTCAGTATATTCATCAATTTGAATGAAAATTTCAATCTGGTCATGTTTTACCCGATGTTTTACCCGATCAGTTTATAATATACTGCTTTTTAAATATAAAATATTTGTTTAATTCAAGTTAACACTGGAGCATTTTAAAATGTTGTATTAATGAACTGAAACATAAAACTATTACAACAATCAAAACCATTTCCTTTTGAGAGCGCAACATTAATTTTGAACGATAGTTGTTAACGCGATAAGAGATAGCGCGCAAAATCATCTGGTGAAAAAAGGCGGCATCTTTCCTTAATTTACTAGTTTGTGATGATTTCTGTGGTTTGTCCGTCTATTGCTTGGACAATTATTAATAATATTATCAACACTAATATTATTATCAACTCTTCAGTTATTAAATACTTTGTTTTGATGTTACAATCATAAACATACCAAAATCACTTTAGAAAATAGTTTTAAATACTTGTGATTTTAATTAAATGTAAAGAGACTTAAGTCTCTGACATTGGCAACGTCTGGTGAATCGAAACGAAGACGCGGTCACAGGTGAACGACAAATTATTATTTCCAACATTATTTGTATAAATGTACGTTGATTTTTGATTACATATATCTTGAAATAAAAATTATGAAATTAGTTCTACTTTGTATAACGTATACCATAACTTGGTTTTAACTTCCAAGTTAACTTAGGGTAGATTTTAATCCTTATAATGTGTATGGAATGTATATTGAGAGTCCAAAGACCACTATTTTTGTGTGTGCAACTTGCACTGTGTCCAAAACAACTTGGTTCCAAGGAACTTAAGGCTCTTGGGTTTATTTTTTACCTCGTCATTAAGCTTCCCACTCTCATTGTGAATGGTATAACTAATGTTAACAGTTCTGTTAATTTGGCATTTGTACAGCAGTAGGGTGGCTATTGTGCATTCAGGTAACTGTTGTGTTTCCTCAAGGCCATTTTACACTAATTCTCGCTCACCGATGGCCGTTTACTGGCAGGTTTGTGATTAAAAGTTCTTTAAAAGCCCGATTATACTATTTTTTATTTTTTTACCTTTTATATCATGATTATTAACAGCTCAATCCAATGAGTAGGAATGAGGAAGGTTAGTTAGAGGAAAAGCATACACCTTAGCTTGTGGAGCAGTGGTTCTCAAACTGGGGTGGTGTGCCAGATGGTCCGCACATGGGACCACAGGAAAATGAATAGTATAATACAATCCTATTTGCCCATAGCTTCAAGGTGTCAATTTTTGGTTAATTTTAAATTAATTGAAGTGTTGTACACTTCATAGGCCAGTGCCGTATTTACGATGATTTGCAACATGTGTGTTTATATTCATTGGAATTTTACTTTATAATAATTACAATCTTGTGTCGTATACTTGGAAGCATAACAGCCCTCCCGAGTAGCAGATGGCTGTGGTATATGATAACTCACGATACAATTGTTCACTCATATGTAAGCTGACAATTTCTACACGTCCATAACAGACTCAACCTTACACTATGTGTGAAAAATGACCCTGAGCATTGGAAGAATCCTGTATAGTTCAGTGGTAGAGCATTTGTGCGCTAAGCCAAAGGCCCCGGGCTTGACTCCCGTATCCAATTGTCCCTTTTCAACTAATTTAAATTATTATTTATTATTAGCGCCTCCGATTTTGATATAACTCTCGTACCAAGGGCAAAACATTTCGGCTTCATTTGTTCACTTTTTAACTCGACAGGGTTGACCTCAATGGTCTTGGGGTTAAGTGCTCGCCTTATAACCCGATGTTCGTGGGTTCAAACCCGACTGAAGTCAACGGATGTTTCTCAAGCGGTAAAAATTCGTAGCACAACTTCCTTTTGAGAAGAAGTAAAACATTCGATTCCTTGTCAATTGTGGTGTGTTAAAAACCCTGGAAGGTATGTGAAAAATATTACTGGCATAATTGGCAGGCCCTTTTGCACTCGCTTATAGAAATTCATTGTGGAGGACAACGGAGAACAACCACACTTCCTGAAATCCCCTAGTACATGGGATTTCTGCCAGATGGTGCAGGTAACCAGCCAAAGGTCTGAGTGCATGCCCAGCTCGGGATGGATAGAAAACACATAAAACCAACTTGTTGAATTAAGAAGAATAACTTGGCAAGGGAACAATGTGTGTGTTTAGTTGGTGATTTATTGCCCTGACGTAAAACAACCATTGTTAAAAAAACTTGCCTTCTAGTAGATTCTCCCCACCCACAGGGTATTCTTTTAGCAACACGAACAGTACCACACTAGTTTTGTAACATTGTGTTACATTAGAACTCGCCCCCATTCTAAACTTCACACACAACTCGCCGCTGATTCATACTACCCGCTTCAAATAATATTCTATAATATTCTAAACCCTACAATAGTACACTTCACTATTGTAGTTCTTGTAATTTGACACAACGTAATAGACATTTCTAATCAATAAAATCAATTAAATAGAATGGTAGAATACTCTGTTTCTGTACTCACCAAATCTATCTTGTGGTTAGAGCAACGACTAGCAACACCGGGTAAAAGCAGAGATGTGACCACGCCAGCCACTAGACCCCTTCAATCGAAGTCCACTCCGACTAAATCAAATAGACACTGAAGAAGAACCGTGCCAAACTATCCACGATCAACAGAATACTATCCACCTGCCCCCTGGTGGAAGATTCCAGAACTACAGAAATAACATCCGATTGAAGAATCACTGCTCTAGATGATGAATGGGACAATAACATCAACAAGCTACATGATGTTCCATTCTTTCTAGAAGGAAGGCCACCGACAGAATTGTTCTTTCACCCCACTTTGCAACCTGGCTATGAAAAACCCTATTTAAATTGCTGAAATCGTGTTGATAAAATGACTACTCAACCGACACTGGACGGAGGAACATAATCCTAGGACCAGGACTATGCCAGGATCATCCATGATAGACTGCGAACGTAAACTATGGCTACGTATATTTTGAACTCTATAATTGAAAACTTTAACTTTTTGTATAAGCCGTGTTAGGCGTTGTAAATTTTTCTCATTAATTTCTTTACCAAATATTAAACTATAATATGTCTGTCGCCACTTGGGCGCTAGAGTCAGCTGTTTATTTTGATCTTTACATAGTGATAACTTTTGATAATTTTTGTGTTGGACAAGTTTATTAGTATTTCATTCTGAAATAATGTTGCTAACAATAATGTTTTGATTTCCTTTGTTATGTTGAATACTTATAAAATTTAACTTTGTAACGTAAATTGTATGACAGATAAAAATTAATTAGTGATTAATTTTATAGTTGAACATTGTTTAAATGTTTTCACTAGACTTTGTTTATAGTAATTTATTAACTTTAAGTTCACAAATAAATGAAAGTTTCTAAACTGATAGTATAGGTCAGATAGTCCCGTGGGAGTTTGACTAAAGTCTGTTAGCCAAACTCTCGCGTATTTTAAAAATGTCTAATAAATATACCTTATATTTATTATTTAAATTGTTGAAGTCTGCTTTAGTTGATGCGACACAGATGCCTTTGAAACAATATAATAAGGCCCATAAGGCCCTTATATAAACCTGACAAATTTGTTAACTGATTTATAAATGTATTCGTTTCAACACTGTGGGTTGTTTGTCTCTTAAAGACTAGCCCATCTGATTGTTTGATATGTCAAGTATGAGGGAAGTTTCTCTCTAATGAACTGCGCTAAATGACTGTTTATTTCTAATATGATTTTCCACAGAACTCAGTACGATTATTGAGACCATGTAATAGAACTCTACTTTGTTTTTGCTTTGAATAAACCATTTATGGTATTGTTATTTAAATCTTCCATTTCATGTCCTTTGTAAATCTGTAGCTTACTAACCTCCCTCTACCTTTAAGTTATCTATGGTCGTAAGGAAAGGTTAGAGAGAGGGGTGTAACAGTTTATCCTGAACACGAATGAATTATAAATAACCTGCCCCGTGGTGTAGTGGTAGGGTAGTGGTGACTACGATCTTAGGGTCCCGGATTCGATTCCCGGCTGGTACCCTTGATATTTTTACCTTAAGGGGAACTAACCCAATGGTCACCAGGGTTTGGTTAGTTAGCTTAAGACTCACCCCGACTACACAACATCATAATAACTATCATCCCATCATCTCATTGCGGGTACGACGTGTGAACAACCTCCTATGGTGTACTCTGGGCAACGCTCTGTGCTAACAGAGTGACTAATAAATAGTATATACATATAAGGGGACTGAAACTGGAAGTCTAAGTCCTTTCTGGTCAAATGTGCCATACGATAAAAAAATCCATGAATGATTTGCCTCACCAGAAACAAACATTTAAAGGAACCACTTCAGGCACTATGTTATTTTACACACAAAAAAAGTTTTGACATCCTTACAAAATTTGTTCAAAGAGTTTGGTATACACCCTGTATCTATACTTGTATTGGAGAAGTATAAATCTAATCTTTACTACAGCTCTTACACCAGTATTTTTTATACGTGACGGAGACAGCGGTGTATGAAGTAGTCCATTGTTGTTAATCCAGAATTATTGCGACGCTGCGGCCAATAACTTTTCTATGACGTTGATGTGACTGATATCATTTAGGGGAGGGAGTTGAATTGGGGTGGAAGAGGAGGGATGATTCTGTTGAGCCGTCCTCATAACTTCAATGTGAACGAATGAGAAAAGGGTCTTAAAAAATTAAAGTACTAACTTTTTTTTTAATGTTTCTACCTTTTAAAACATGTGGTATTTCCCTATCCCCCAACCCCCACAAAAATATTTTGAGCTAATGATAAGACCAGCTGACTATATCAAACTTAATGTAACTTTGAAATAAAAATCATTAACGTGATTTTATCACTTGGGGGATTTATTACTTTCTAAGAACACAGATAACACATTTTTACACCAAGATTATCCACGCAGGAATTGGGTAAAAAACTTTTTGTTTTTTACTTTTGCTTTAGAACCACACTAGAACCTATAAATGGGACAGAAGCTTGTTCGGATTAGCGAAAATTTGGATTAAGCGGGAGAATACAGGGATACAGTATTTTCAAGAATTTTGAATTACATTTGAATGAATTTAACCAAATTTTCATTTATTCAACTGATGTATAACACGTAATTATTTTTAGTTACAGGATAACAGGAAAATCTATTGTGTTGACTACAACATGTAAATATTAATCATTTATTATCAAATATTACTGTTTCTTACAATTCTCTACTTTGAACTTGTTAACCTATAAAATATGTTTAATTTGACTTAATTTTTTTCCTCGTTTTCCTAAAAATGTAATTGGATTATCTTGAATTTCCAAGGCGTAGAAGAACGCCGTATGCTCGCGATATTTGAGCACCATAGTGTTATTTATTTATTTTTTATTTTCAAATTTACATCTTCTTATATGTATAATTTGATAAGCCGGTAGTTGAAATTATTGTGAAAAAATGGTTTAACCGATTTTGAGGAATTAACTCCCATTTAAAAGGTTAAGGGTAAAGTATGTCTAAAAAAATTGTAATTTCCAACCAAAACTAGAATTTTTTTTAGAGAATTTCCAACTTTTCTGTTGTGAGCGTTTTATTCAATAACTACTAAACATTACTTAAACGAATAAACCTGCACTGGTGGACATGATTAAAAATTTGTCAGGCTTGGTCTTGCCTGGTTCGCCGATGATGGGAAAGTCAAGGATCGAATCCCTGCTGGATGTAATAAGGTGGTGATTCCTTGATGGTTACTCACCATCCCTTCATACAGATGTACAGTAGTTACACTTAATCTAAATTCTACTTTTCTCTTCACTAACCATTTAATGTAAAATTGCGTATATCCTAGACAGTTACAATCTGATTCAGATAGAAAAAACTTTTTTTTTTAATTACTAAAATAATTTTCACATATTCATACGTCAAGTCATTTGATCTGCAACTGTCACTTTTGGTAAATAATATCAATACCTATAAAATAATGTTAGTAATATAGTAAAATGCTATAAATGTTAACCATAAAAAATAGAATATTAATTTATAAAAGTATGTTCTTAACATAATCCTACTATAAACAGACGCGGAACAGGGAACACAATCTTTGTGCACCAATACTTGGCTAATTAGCTGTTCCTTATATGTTCAGAGTAGTGTATTATTAAACGTTCAGGGTAAATTATTTACTCGCTGTCTTTGGACGCGAAACTATCCCTAATAGCTAAATTACATTGGAACGTAGAGTTCAAGATGCCGGGTTCGACTCCTATGACCATATGTTGTTGTTTCTTTTAAATAATGGACCAAGATAATTTCAATAGACTCTACCAATAGTGAACTCGTATCTTTTGTATCTCGATGAAACTTGGCATGCGGTGTACACACATAAAACAGTGTTTAAGTTCGTACTCTATCACATAAAATAAAATTATTATTATTATTATTATCAAGCCATTGTTTTCCTTGGAAACTAAAATTAAAATCGCACCTCCTTGGGAAAAAGCTAAGGAAACTTCGGTGTTGAAATAAAAAAAAACTTCAATTTTCTTTCTTCAAACAAAGTAACGTTTCATACAATACAAACAAAAAAATAATCTCATTATCTTTTTATTTTCTTAAAGAAAAAGGGAAGAGAGAATTGCAAGAGAAACTCATTTTCTTTTCTCCTCGATATTATTTCCTCCACAGTCCTATTTAACTTCCATGTCTTTTCTTCTTTATTTTCTTCGATTGTGTGAACACAAAGGATTGAAAGAGGGCAGAGAAAAGCGGGTCGGAAATAAGAATCCATTTTGTTGTCAAAATGGAGGAAGGAGGGGGATGAGGGCCTATACAAACGTCACCAGTTCAATATATATACATTTTTTAAAACATTACCATACGTATCCCACAGGCACGTCTTTGTTCATCTTTTGTTTGTCCAGCAGATAGTGGCTATAGACAGAGCTGATCCAGATGTGTCTTGAGGGTTTTGGGGGGTGCAGGAGAAGGTTGCAGGAAGGAGGGTCTGTCTTTCAGATAGTGGCTATAGACAGAGCTGATCCAGATGTGTCTTGAGGGTTTTGGGGGGTGCAGGAGAAGGTTGCAGGAAGAAGGGTCCGTCTTTCAGATAGTGACTATATACAGGGAGGATCCAGATGCGTCTTGAGGCGCTTGGGGGTGCAGGGAGGAGGTTGCAGGAAGAAAGGTATAGGGAGGAGGGTACATGGAGGAGGTTGCAGGGAGGAAGGTACAGGGAGGAGGGTGCATGGAAGAGGCTGCAAGGTGGAAGGTTCGTCTTTCTAACATAGATGTTATACAGAGATGATCCAGCTGTGTCTTGTGGGGCTTAGAGGGTACAGGAAGGAGTGTCTCTACAAGCGCTCATAGGTTTTTCCGTTGGTATACGGCCGTGGGGTTTCGCAGCCAATAGAGGATTATGAACCACATGTGTTCAAAACACTTTGAAGACTAAATATACCTAAAATAATTTGTAAAATAATCTTACATGCAAGTGGTTGATTTTTGTGGGCTAAGCTAGCTAGGTTAGATTAGGTTAGGTTATATTTTACTCATAATAAGGTTTTCGGGCTTTCATCCTGATCATTCCCCTTCTTCTATTTACAGACTGATAAGTTTTGTAGAAAAGCGTAGGCTAGTTTATATTCAAGCCCGGATTAAGGCACGTGCCAAATGCGCCATGCACAGAGGCCCCCCGAAGCTATGGGCCCCCACCTGTCCCGCAAATAAATTATTTTGACTTGTCATATTTATTTTGTGATATTATATTTCAATATTTAATTGTTTCTATGTTTTTTCTTGAATTTTATCCCAAAATAAACTCGAAATTCCCTGATTAAGTCCCTGTATGTTCATTTGTTGAACCCGATATGCGGCGCTAGGGGGTCTGGTAGTAGCCTGGTACTACGTCGAGTCCGACAGTCCGTGCTTATAAATTAATGGAACCTTTGCTTTCTGCAAACCGGAAAAAGGCTACTAAAGTCCAATTTTTATAGGAAGAACAGTATAATTCACCAACATTGATTGGAAGTTACTAACATTTGACAATATAGAAATATGTTTTATTTGATTGAGTTATTATATATATTTCATCTAAAAAATTATAATAACACTTTTAATACTACCTTCTAATGGATTGCTTAGTAATTTGTCTTTATATTATTAATTATACGGAATTATAATGTAATACAAATTTAATATTTTAATTTACACCATTGTGGCAACATGGGCTACAATAGTGCAAAGACTTATAAATTAAATGTATTAAATTTCCACGTTTATCTTATTAGAACCGATAGTTATAAACTGTAAACAAATTATTTGTTTGTAAAACTTATACAAAAAAAGGCGAACAAATATTTGTTTAAAAAAAGTTATTTATTTTTTATACTCCAGCGAATGAACACTATTAGCGTTGGGTATTGGTATTATCAAAATAAACAGACTTTCTACTAAGTGGCCATCTTGAATTCTTATTAAGGCAACCTTTGAAAAAGCTCAACTTTGGTTTTTTAATTTAAATAAAGAAGATATATTTAAATCGCAAAAAAAAGTTATAAAACTGTTATTTTTACAACCAACATTTATTTTTAAAATATTTTAAATACTAGCTTCATTTTACATAAGTTGTGCGTGCTAGCCAACGAGATTAAAAGCATACGTTTGTTTTCGTGTTTGTATAATTTGTGTTGTATTGATTAGTAAAAAGATCGGACGAAACTAGATAATATAATATTTTCTTTTAACACCGGTAATTTGTTTAGTAAAAGTTACTCTTCTTTGGAACATATGATCTGTGAGATAATTGTAAAGTTTATTTGGCAGTGGCTACTTTGTATAAATCTTTTTTGAACTTTTAATTCTTGTGTACGATTAATTACAAAGTGTTTGTGGCAGTGACATATATTTATGATATATTTAATTTTTAATTTTGTGCTAATATATTTTCTAAATTTCATATTGCGTGTGTATCAAGCAAAGAAGTTGGCCCCCAACCTATTTAAACCCTAAGATTTTTGTATTAACCTCTTGACTAAGCCTAGGTTTGGAAAAATTGAGGTTAATATAGTACTAATACAAAACATAATAAGACAAATGGGTCTTTAAGAGGAGAGATTTATTATTTTAGATATTTTTATATTAACATAACTTATTTTAGTGGTTTAACTTTGTATTAAAACATTTTTAAATATAATAGGTTTAGTTAAGAAATTATGTCGCATTTTAAAAATAAAATCTTGCTATAGAGGTGCTTGTGTTGAATAAAGGTTTAGTTTTATTAATCTCAATTGCCCATATACATATATACGTACATATCTGCATACGGTATAGTTGACAGAAAAATAAACATTGATTTTCTATTGACAATTTCTAAAGTAAAATAGTAATATACTTGTACAAAGCCCCCATAGGTGTTAATCCGGGCCTGGTTATATTGTAATTATACACACGACCATGTTTGTGACAACCTCAAGAAACACTTAAAAAAAGCCCGGCCGCAAGTCCCAAAGGGCTAGATTTTCGTCTCCCAGCCGCTAGAGGCAATTGGAGTCCGAGTGCCCCCTAACAGTATTTTCTTTTATATATATTGCCGGTTTGAGATATTTACATCAATTGTTTGGGTTTGATCATAATGTAAAAGTATAGTGTAAATAAATGTGATCCAACTGTCGGCCCGCGGGCCAAATGCGGCCCACGCTCACTGAAAATGTAGCCCTCACAATATCCTGGAGGAAAATTAAAGGAAAACTCTCGATGGCAGATATTAAATAAATAGCTAATGATTCAAATAAGAATATATACTTAAAAAGATACTGATTGTATTTTATTATACGTTTATTTGATTAATATAAATATGCATTTATAATGCAAAGTTGTTTTGTGAAAGTGTGTGCGTGCATTTTTCATAGTATATTTTTGCGAGATTAATACTTTTTTTTTTACAGTAAAATTTGAAAGATCCTACCAATCAAAAATAGAATTTATATACAAATACAAGTATAGAAAATAATTTTCATTAAGTGTTCTTTGTAGGCATGTATTAAGTTGTTGGGATTACTAAATATATCTTCGGCCTGCGGTGCAAACTGATAGTCAGATTTGGCCCTTGGGATTAAAAATGTTGGACCACCCTGGTGTAGATAGCTAATAACTTAAATCAGGACAATAATTAAACGCCTTCATAAAACCTAAAAAGAAAATTATACTGGTTGACCTGGTGGTCTAGGGGTAAGGTGTCAGACCCTGTGCTGGGGGTCCGGGGTTTAATCCTTGGTTCCGGCACAGATTTATTTGATTGCCAAACTCTTCCTTCACTTCTGACAAGACATGTATTAATCACAACTTGTGAGTGTGTGGTGGAATACCAGGCCTCCACCGTGGTTCGGATCCCACCTTAAACTGTAGGTCCTCAATTTCATCTCACAATCACCCTACCATTACACATTAGCGTAAGTGTGTATAACCCGAACGGGTAGTAAGACGTGGTGCTAGTAATAATAATAATAATAATAATAATAATAATAATAATAATAATATTATTATAATAATAATAAAATTACACTGTATGAGTAGGGTAGGTTTGAGGAAATATATCCGCATTAATGTGGAGAGAGAACGATGAAACAATGCTAACATAATGAATGTAGGACCCACACTCACCCTAGTGCAGCCAGCCGGATTGTTTAGCTAAGATATATCTGTGAATGCCGACTTTGTGCAATAGGAGTCTAACTCCTTAGACGACTCGTCCATCTATGAGGGTATGTAACCATAGAACAAAAGTTTGAATTCAGAGTTCAAAAATTAAACTCTGTTTTGTTTCTACTGGAGCAATATTTTATTTATTTTGGCAAAATTCAGAGTTCAAGGTAAGATTTTTTTTTAATCTCCGGGTCTTACTATGCTTTCGGGTTATACGCTTATGTATTAATTACGCTAATGTTTTTAGGCATTAGGAAGGTTATATTTAGAGGAAGTGTACCAGCATTTGTGTTGAGAGAGAGAGTGGAAAACCATTTTAAAAAAAAACATTCTCTGTGTACCCGATCGAGATTCGAACCTTTATCTACTCGTCATCGGCAGTCTAGTCTACTGTGATAGTAGCTCCTTAGACTATTTGGCCACTGAAGTGGTAAGATAATTATTTTGGGGGACAGGAGATGGGGAATAAATCAAAACTAGTTTGGTTAAGAAACTTAAAATAAATTTCATTTTATTAGCATAATTTCTACTAACATTAAGGTAAGGATGTAGGGAATGCAAGTTAAGGGCAGTATATATGCAGTTTTTGTATCAAAACTTTTTTTGGTCAAAATAAATCAAATAATTCTTCATTAGAAACATAAAGTTTAATTTTTTTCTTATGATGACCTCAATATAGGCCTACCTTAATATATATCAAGGGTGTTATGAAATTATTCATTGAAAAAAATTAAACTCTGTTTTGTTTCTACTGGAGCAATATTTTATTTATTTTGGCAAAAAAAAAAATGTTTTGCTATAAAAATGGAAAAACACTGCCATTAACTCGCATTTCCTGCACTCCCCTTTCTTAGACATGTTTGCTGTTACTCAAAGCCAAATACATCTACCAAGGCTCTTGGAACAAAGAGAAAAATGAAAAAAACTCTACAACATGTGACAATAATCATTTCTCAAAATTCTAAACTCATTAGTGCTTGCTGATAGGTAATCATTGATACCTCTCTAATCCCCTTTGAAAATAAATATATCCTTCCCTCACAAAAATTCCCGAGGAAAGGAAGAATTTTATTTGCCAAAATAAAATTAAGTTTCATAAAGAAAGCATAAAATGCTACTATAAATTATTTATTATAAAAAGTTAAAACCTTTAAATACCAATAAAAACTATTACTAACCTAAAAATATAAATAGATTCCGGTTCTGGTTCTTAAGGTGGGGTGCTAGTGAACGTGAGTTTAGGGCATAAGTTTTGTAGTTTTTACAGCATAAATATGTTTTGGCAAAAATAAATCAAATATTTCTTCTATAGAAACATAGAGTTTATTTTTCTGCACATGCTAATCTCAACAGTTCTTGAATATCTGTCAAGGATGACCTGAAATTTAATGACAACTTTTTCTCTTTATTTAAAAAGTTTGTCACCAAATGCCGCTATGCTCATGACAGATAGTCAAGAACTGTGCATAAAACTAAACTCAATGTTTCTATAAAAGAAAAATTTGATTTATTTTGGCCAAAAAATGTTTATGCTATAAAAACTGCAAAATTAATGTACTAAACTCGTGCTCATTAGCACCCCACATTAAGCCATTTACTTTATGGGTTACTCTTCCGGTTACTTAAAAATAACTGTTAATTTTAGTTATCGGTTCTGATTCAGGTTCGACTCCCTGCCATTAGTGTAAATATGAGGACAGCCCAGATGGGTAGCTAGACGTGGAACCTGGATGTATTAACCGAAAATTGGAGTACAGTCTTTAATGGGTTTGAATACCGTTTGCCCTTTGAGCAGATTCTCCATCTCGGGAGCGAAAAGTTGATAGATAAAGAGAGAAGGGGCAATAGAGGCAAGCATTATGCCATCAGTTTCTCTACCCACTCCCCCTTTTCCTCCTTCAGCAAATTTCCTCGCTCAAAACTTGCTTCCTAATCCCCCCAGCCCTTCGCCACCCAAAGTCCCCATCAGCTAGACTTAAGTCTACTATTTTCTCTTCTTTAGTTTGAATATAAGCGCCCTCCAAGTTAAATCCTACGAGATGGCATTCAATACGACCCCAAAGGAGGGGTTTTCGCCATGGAGGTTACAGTTATAGGAGAGATAGAAGAAGATCGTTTGGAAATAGGGTTTCAATCTTATTATTCTGATTTGTTCAAGTGAAATGTATGGTAGTCTTACTTCCGTCCGTTCATATATACATATAAAAAAAAGTGCAGTAAACTCGAATTAACCATTGACAAAACGAAGCTTGAATAATGTTTTTTTTCAATAACTTACTATTTCCTATTATCGCTAGTCACCTTCATAGAAGCAATCTTTCCTTTAGTAAGTTAGTAAAGAAGATGATGTGATTAGGTTTCATCACTGTTCACGTTATTTTCGAGGTTATAGTCGGTGCACGCGCATTCATAAATGATGACTCAATCAAAGCTACGGTGCTTGTATTGTGTTCTTATAGAACAGGGGTCGGCAAAAGGTCGATCTCGTAGCAATTTTCAGTCGATTGCGTAAGAAAATTATATCGTCACGAAAAGGCAAGCCTACCTTTCATTATTCCAATACAGTACAGTTTATAAAATAGAGACATAATGTAATCAGTCAAGGTAAGACTGCTACTTTACTTGGTTCCACTATGGTGCAGCTTGTAATATAGGGTGATAGTGTAATCAGTCCAGGTAAGACTGCTACCTTGCTTGGTTCCACTATGGTGCAGCTTGTAATATAGGGTGATAGTGTAATCAGTCCAGGTAAGACTGCTACCTTGCTTTGTTCCACTATGGTGCAGCTTGTAAGATAGGGTGATAGTGTAATCCGTCAAGGTAAGACTTCTACCTCTCAGGGTAAATGGTGTGTATATTTTATTTATTTTATGTATTTTCTATAAAGGCAGTGACATAAGTATTGGAGGAAATATTGAAAATAAGGATGATTGCGGTACCTTAGATAAATGTAAATATCGATCGGGGCCCCAAAAAAAGGTTGCCGACCCCTGATATAGAAGATCCGGTGGACCGTACGCACATAAGTTGACTTTACAGGGGCGTAGGTCCTACATTGTTATGGAAAATATGCTCCTATGCACTACTTTAGTTTCTCATTGCAAGGATCAAGACAAATTCATTAATAATTTGTGTGGTTTTCTGAGATAAAGAAAGCTCGCGTTGATTAAAAATTGTATTTTGGGACTGGATGTTGTGTCTGTTCTAGATTTAAGGTGGTTTATAAATATTGTGGTGATATATTCAGTCGGTTCATAAAGCGTACGTTACGTACCTTGAATAAATGAATATTTAAAAAATAGATTAGTTTTGAGCCTAATGTTTGTTTGAATCAAACATTGAGAACACAATAGGCTTATGTAACTTCATTTGGATATTTCTGTATGAAAGATTGGTGTCTCATTGCGTAATTCAATAGATTTTTTAAATCAAAATTCGAATTCTAGAATCTTTAAAGAAGTACAAATTAGGTTAAAGTGAAAATATTCCAAATTAAATTTAAAGAAAGTTGTCACTGACGATATTGTGTTTGTCATATCTATTATGTCATAAACAACAAATTTAACAAATTTTTTATTAAATTAATAACAAACTATACCTATTTCGCTGGCCGCATAATCTAAGGCGTCTTTCTTTCTCTCAACAGACTAGATTGCCGATGACAGGGAAATTGGGGCTCGAATACCTGTCGGGTATAATGAGGGTATTTTTTCTTAAATGGTTTTCGAATTTCCCTCCACACAAATGCGGGTAAACTTCCTCTAAATACAACCTTCCTCATTTCTTACTCATTAGCGTAATTAGTATATATTCATATAACCAGAGCAGATATTAAAACGCCATGACAAAAAAAAAATTGTTCTTTTTGTGATTTTGTTATCCTCCTAACCAAACAAGTCTATATTTATTTAGTTTATCAATTGCTTAAAATTGTCATTTGAGTTCAAGGTCTTCTTAATTATTGAATGTTAGATGATTTTTTGAGATTTTTATGAATCTCTAATCGATTTGAGGTATACGAAGAATTAAGGATTCGAGCCTTCCGTCTCTAAATTTTTTTTTTTGTATGTGTGCGCACCCTAGCACCCATCTGGGAATACATGCAATTCAATTTTTTTTTATTCGATTAGACATGAGTTTATTAGCGACTTAACCTAAGTAGTATGAATCAGAAGGTTGGATCAGAAATCACGTGGAGGAAGGATGGAAAGTCACAATTGGTGGAAAACAGCACCAGGCTTTTATACATTCGTGATTCAAACCGCGGTCCTGCCGTCATTGGACGAACCAGTCTATTGCGAGCTCGACGCCTTAAACCACGCAACCACAACTGCGTGTTTAATCAAATCGAAATAAGCCTCACACACACACACAAATCTCACTAAAATATTTTCACAGAACCTGAGAATATTTTCACTTAACCTGAGAATATTTTCACTTTAGGTGGGAATGTAAGGAATACGAGTTGAGGACAATTTTTATAATAAAACATTTTTTGTTCAAAATAAATAAAATACTGCTTCAGTATGCACATATTACGGCTATAGCCACAAACAAATATCATATTCTTCAAATTGAAAAATGACACCTGAACACGGGAATCGAACCCAATGGCCGATAATTTCTGCACGTTTATTACAGACTCTGCTTTAAAATATGATTGGAGAATGGCCTTGATAACGAGACGATTACTAGATAGCTCAGTGGTTAGAGTATTGTCGTATTAAGTCAAGAGTCCCGGGTTCGATTCCTGTGTTCAGTATCATTTTTTCAATTTAAAGAATATTCAAGAATTGTTGATATCACCATGCGAAGAAAATTAAAACCATGTTTCAACTGAAGTATTATTTTATTTATTTGGACAAAAAAAAGTTTTACTATAATAACTACAGAGAAATCGCACTTAACTTGCGTTCTCTAAATTTATTTAGCACCACGTCTTACTTGTTCAGGCTAATGAGTTAAGGATGACGAAGGTTTAATTTAGAGGAAATGTGCCAGCATTTATGTGGAGGGAGAGTGGAAAACAATTTAGGAAAAATCCTCATTACGCCCGACCGGGATTTGAACCTTGATCTCCCTGTCATCGGCACTCTAGTCCAACAAGAGAGAGACGCCTTAGACCATGCTGCCACCGAATCAGGTTGTTCCCTACACACTCCCACCTTAACTATTGATTGTCTGGATAAGCATTTCAAAATACGGTGTATAACCCAGTTGTGGGTGCATTGTCTAAACACAAGCGTCACAATTCGTCCGGGTATGATAACGGAAGGCGAGTGAAAAGTATACCCGCCTCAGCCCCTCTTCCCATTGATTAGAACTCTGTATTACACACATCATCCCCTTTCCCCTCACCCCCTTTTTTTCTTCTATTCAACCCTGCCTAGAAGCGTATATAGACAGTCAGACATATAGACTTAGATTTTTTTATTTGTGACCCACATCTATAGTAATACTGGTTGTAGTTCCAATGCAACCAGCTAGAGCGTCTCTATTCACACCTACACAAACACCCCCTTTCTCCTCTATCTCTTTCCCCCACCCCTCCCCCTTTCATCGAGAGTATTGTTTGCCCACAAAACAAATGAAAGTCGAGAAGCGTCCGTCGGTGGCGGCGCGGGTTGTGTTGGTTCGCCTGCGGCGGAATGGGTGGAGGGGAGGTCCCATAACCCCCTCCCTCCCATCCTCACTCAAACTGCCTTCTTTCTATTTATGTCTCTGGGTGGATGGATGATTGTCTCTCTCTCTCTCTTTTTGTGTGTCTCTATCTTTATTGTACATTCTCTTCTTCAATCGAAATGCAATCACTCTAAACAATACGTTTAGTACTGAGGCCACGATTACATTTAGTCTTAAGAGCAGAACTCGTAGTTTTGAAAGAAAAAAATATATATATATATATATATTATTTTAGATCCATACTTAATTTTTTAATTAGTATGTTTAAGCTCTAAAATCTGTCTATTAGCGATTTAATATTAGGTAAAAGACTGGAGATGTAGAATTTTAAGGAAGAAGAGATTGAGAAGACTAGAAATCTAAATCTAAACCTGTCTTTACATTTATAGGTCTATCTCACCAGGTATCGAACCTCATTTCATCAAAGTCGAAGATAATTATTGCTTGGTAGAAGATACATAGTTTGTTTGAAGAAGAATGTAAAACAGATGAGCGATAGTTTGAAGTCGAAGTACAATTTTAGCTAAAAAAAAATTAAAAGAGCTAAACAGGAAATGAACCATCCAGAATTACTGTTGATTCATTCACACTCTTGCTGAAAAACAAGATCATAACTGAAACATAGTCACGTGGTGAGCTATAAGCCAATCACAAGAAATCAGCGTAGGTTTCTCTCAGCACTAGTATACCCAAGGAATCTCCGGTATGAGAGGTGGTGAAAGCTAGCAGATGTTCTTTATTGTAAAAATTGGCTGAAAGCAGCTAATTTCAACCTGAATAACTATTATTTGCTTACTGATATTTTATTATTAATAAAAAAATGTTTTATAAAACGTGTCTCCCAAGGAATTACTGTGTATTTGGTAGTTTTGTAACGCATTGAAAGAACAAAATAGGTACTATATTAATACAATTATTATGTAGCAGGGAACGGGTTGGATGTCCCTTATAAGACACTTTCGAAATACACAATGGGTTGAAACAAGGAGATGTATTTTCCCCGTTAGGTTTTAATTTAGCCTTAGAGTATGCTATTAGGGTAATGCAAGAGAGTAGGGAAGAATGGACATCAAATGGTACATACAATGCAGCTATTAGGATAAGCAAATTAGCTTTGTTGGGAAATAGTAAGGAAGGTGTGGCAAGAAATTAATACATTTTATTAGAAGCGAGTAGGGAAATAAGTTTGGAAGTGAACGCTGGAAATACTAAGCATATGATCACACAGACAACACAAATTGGGGATTACTTCGAGCAACATACCATTTTATAGGGTTAATATGTTTAAATATTTAGGAACAATTATTTTAATTAGCAATAACGATATTAGATTGTAAATTAGGAAAGGACTACAGCCGGGAAATGCATGCTACTACTTGGTCAGTAAGCTGTTGACATCTTGTCTGCTGTCAAGGAAAGTAAAACTCAGAATATACAAAAAATTATATATATATATTACCGGTTGTTCTCTATGGTCGTGAAACGTGGTATTTTACCTTACATGACGAAAATAAATTTAGGGTGTTCGAAAACAAGGTGCTTAGAAAGATATTAGGTCCATAAAGGGATGAGGCCACAGGAGAGTGGAGGAGGCGATTAGGTACATACCCTATACTCATTACTAGAAATTAGAGATGGGAAATTCAATTCCTCGATACCTATCGATTCTTAAGGGTATCGAGAAGATTGATAGTCGAGAAAATACCTTGAATCTTGATGCCTCGATTCCAAAAGATACGTGCAAATGATCGTGAATGCTTGATTAAGAGATTAATGAATATCATATATTTAAGGTCGTTTGTAACGCATTTTTTCATTAACTATTCCATATATTGGTATAGTAAAACTTATTAAAGCATTGATTAGATTTGAAAACCTAAAAATTGATGTTTTGCTTCAATATGTAAACATATTTACCGTGGTAGCATAATGTATTCAAGAAAAAACCACAAATAAACCTCCATACTAACAAATACCAACCCTGTGTTAAGAAATATATTACGATTGCTTTGCAAATTTACTGTTACAAATTAAATAATAATACTATAGGTAAAGTTTATTTCGAAATTTTAAAGCCAAAATTAAAATCATGACTGTAATTTGTAAAGGCAAAAATGTTTTAAAAGTCTAGTTAATAATTAATAGACGTTTACTGAAATTTCCCGAATAAAATCAAATTGGTAAAAAAAGGTTCACTTATCACGGCAGCCATATTGGTTTCTATTAACATAAACCAATATGGCGGTTCCCACTTCACTTCAGGCTTATTCCAGTAAGAATCGAGGTAAAAACTTAAGCATCGAGATCGAGAATTGGAATCGAAAAACGGGTATCGTCCCATCACTACTAAAAATTATTAGGATGGTCAAGTCTCGTAGATTATGGTGGGCAGGGCATGCAGGGTGAATGGGAGAATATATAACAGTATTCAGGTTATTGACCAAATTGAAAGAGACCATTGGGAAGACCTAGACACAGATGGGAGGATAATACTAGGATGGACCTAAAAGAAATAGGGTGTAATGAATTGGACTTGTTTCAATTAATAAAATACTCTTAAATTAATTTTTCTTCGAGAAAGAAGTTACATAGTATTATTTATTGTATAAAATGCTTACTAGATATATATTTTGGACAAAATCGTTAAATCCATTTCCTAAAAATTTAGAATTTTTCAAAATCAGCCATCAGCACCCTTTATTTTAGAGCTAGAATTAAAATCGTGATTTAACTTCAAGGTACGACCACATAAATAGCTTTCAAGTTTGAACGAAATCCACCAAACTCTCTTGAATGTAACCCCAAGAAGAATAGAATAATAAAACCCACTTTTTCTTAGTTTGGAAACACTTGATTTTTTACACCGAGTCTTAATACCCGTTCGGGCTATTCACATACTTAAATTTTGCTAATTGAATTGTGATGAGGAAATGGGAATTTTAGAGGAAATATATCAGCATTGGCATGTAGGGAGAGTGGTAAACCATTTTGGTTAAAACACTTTCCATAAACCCGGCCAATATTCGAACCTTGATTTCGTAATCAATGATTAAGTCTTTACACGAGGGTGACGTGTTATAGCATGCGACCAACGATGCGGGCAGGGACACATGAAAAATGAATATTCATTCAAGATCTCGATGTTGAAAATTTTCACTTTACAATACTTTCTCTCGATGAGAATTTTTTTAAAAAAAATAGAGAGAACTACTTCATATCAAGAGACGCACTCAATCTTCTTCTGAATGACCTCCTTTTTGTCTTCCAGTTCATTACGTAATGTTATTCTCCCGCCACTGTTTCGGTGAGCGCTTGCGCTTTTCCATTCGACCCTTCTACCCCCCCGTTTCCCTTACAACCCCACCTCGAGAACACACCCTACTTGCCCCCACACTCCCCTATAAAACAGAAAGGAGACAACGTCCAATAAAGGAAAGACAAATATGGCTGTGGCCCCGAGGCGTCGCATTGTGCTCGCTAGCACCCTCCCAAGAAACCGCTCGGACCGACGTCGACCGACGTCGTAGAGGGGAAAGAGAAGAAGAAATCGTGACTGGCGTACAAAGGTGGACGCGCTGGTTCCCAACAAAGGACAATCCCCGTGGTAGAGTGGCTAGGGAGACAGACCAGCTAAACGTCTCTACACATCTGTGTATCACCGCTGAAGGAACCGCAGGTCTCATGAAGGAAAGGATTTATCTTCGTTCTCTCTCTCTCTCTTTCTCTCTCTCTCTCTCTCTCTCTAGGTTAACTGTTGCCAAATCTCCTTGTTTTCAGTTATGTAGGAAGGTGGTGTGCTGGAGTTATAAGGTGCTACTGGCAACATCGACGAACCAACGATGCAAAATGTATCTTATATTTAAGAGAAGATTGACCACACGAAAACAAGAGAACGACAAAGGTGTTTCCCAATAGTAACCATACAGTTCCCTCAGAGATGATATCCAGTGTAGGCTGAAATCTTAAATCAGTAGGTATTGGTTTTTTTTAATCAGAACTTACGACTTCAAAGGTCTCGAGTTCAATCACAGGGAGGTGTAAGTTGAAAAGGTAGCCTATATTTTTGACAGAGGGATTGCTCTCAACCATAAGATTTGTTTTTTAGTAAAAATATTACATCTAGCGCCAAGATGATTAAAGATTTAATTTCTCGGAGAGGGATGAGGAAGGAGGTTTAGAGAAGAAAGGGGGTGGGTAAATCACCCTCAGTTCTCCCGGCTGAGATTCAAGCCTGGTCTTTCCCGTCCCCATAAATCCTGAATAGATTAGACTAACGCTTTGGTCCACGTATATAGCGGTACGGACAGACCTCCAAGGTGTCCAAACCGGGCCCGGTACCAGAGACAAGAGACCCCTCTTTTTGTACCCCTGGACTTCAGTGGTGGTGGAACCTTATTTTGTCTAGGAGCCAATTAGCAAAAAAAAAGTGTTTCTAAGGGGCTTTGACCCCCAAACCAAAGAGGGACCTGGGAACCCTCCTTCTGCAAATGTTTTAAAATTCTATGCACCTAGATGGTATTTGGAGTAGTCCTCCTCCAGAAAATTTTAAAATTTGAATGTTCCTAGAAGCTATTTAGAACAAACTTCTACTGCATTTTTTTGGAAAATTAGATGTCTATTTTAGAAGCTATTTGAAGTGTTCCTCTACCGGCAATTTTTTTTTTAAATTGGACGCCTCTAAAAGTTTTTTGGAGATTGATACAAGGCCATTTTCAGCTTAATATTTGAAAATATCAAAGGGGAGTGTAATACATAACAGAAAGGGACAATTTTTTCCCAGGGAATGGGAGCCTTTATTCCAGTCTGGTGTGGGGGGCAGCGAAGGGCTATTTACATCAGGGGAAATGTACCCGTATTACACTACCACTAATAGACTAAGTTTTTAAAAAAAATTTAAAACAATTTTGTCACTTGTTTAAAACAAAAACAAAGAACACAAATTAATACGTAGCTGAAATTCTATGAACATGATGAATAAATTAATTTTTGTCTTGTATCTACAATCGTAAAATTGAATTGCCTAAAAATAATGTGTTTTCCGCATAACTTGTAAACAGCACCACCTCCACTCCCCCTACTCCGAGGGCCCCGGTTGTCCCCTGGTGAGCATAGCTCCCATTAATACCCGCTTCGGTGGCCGCATGTTCTAAGGCGCTACTCTCGCCATAGACTAGAATGCCAATGATGGGGAGATCAAGTTTCAAATCTCGGTCGGGCGTACTGAGGGGTTTTTCCCCAAAAGGGGTTTTCACTCTCTCCCTCCATGCAAAAGTGGGTACACTTCCTCTAAATATAACCTTTCTAATCCCTAAAAACCATTAGCGTAATTAGTACAGGGGCGTGTAACCTGAACGGGTAGTAAGACGCAGTGCTATAAAAAAGCTTCCATTAATGTTGGTTGGCCTCCATCACTAAAACTTTGGAAGTCACTTCTCTACTGTAACCAGTCTCACTTATCACAGTAAGATCAATCAGTGAGCAGGCCCTTGCTGCTGAAAGAGAAGAAACACATATTGAAAAAATCAGATAAATCGGTTTCTCATGAGTTCACACATACAGTATCGTATCAAAGACATAAATAGATATATTTTTAGAAGATATATTCTGGTCGGAGATAAACTTCTAATTGTTTTATAGCCATCTCCTCCCCTCCATTACATGCGCGGGCGTGAGTAGAAGAAGGGGAGCTATTGATGATTATATCTCCCCTTATTTCCACCCCTCTCTGCCTTGTTCAGGGGAGACAATAGTTGGCAGTAATCTAGTATTTGTGTACCGAGGGGGGATTAAGTGTCATCGCCCCTCATGCATTGATAGAAGGGTGGTTTGATCGCTGACCCACGCATCAACCCTTAATTCAAGGGATGATTACATTTTATCGGTGTTTCTAACAAACATATAGGCCCTATCACCTGAAATATAAAATCGTGCTCTGCGTCTTTCCATCAATCCGTACGGGCTATCCGCGTGTGTACGATTGTCAAAAAGCGGATACACTGGATGAATATTAAGTTACTGAGCGTAAAGTAAATTGTACGATATAATCATAAGCCTCACACTTTCTCATGATATGAGAAATGATTAAAAAATCAGCTACCCCTTAGTAGCCTACATAATCCTAAGAAAAACAACATATTATTTGAATAAGCATAATTATGAAACACTATTCAAATATACATTTTGAACAAAATTTCTTCAGCCACTTTTAAAATGAATTACAAATTTTCAAGAATCACTCATTAGTAAAATACAATCAAATAATATTTGTCTATACATTGTTATTTACCATGCTAACGCTCCCCAAATGCCCGCTTTTAACAAAATAATCACAGCCATTTTCGAAAACTTTTCCAATTTTGAAAGTTCATTAATTTGTACACTATTCTTGAACCATTTTTTTTTTAAAGCAGGCCTGCCTATACAGTATTTTATGTATCGTGTAGAACAATCTCCATACATAAATTTTAAACAAAATCGTTTGAACCATTTTCGAAAAATTTATATTTTCAAAAAACAGTTTGTCGCAATTTTAACACTCATTTTTCAGAGTTCGAGGAAACATAAAACATCAAGATACGTTATATATAAGCTCAAGAACGAAAAATGTTCACGGTTACAATACTTTCTCTGGTTTAGAAAGTAAAAAAGTGAGACCAGCTCTTTACAGTCTGTTAAGGTGGGATTGTAGGAGACTCGAGCGAAAGAAGGTCAGCGCTTTTTCAGTTTTTATATAAAAATACTTTATTGGTCAAAACAAATCAAATATTGCTCATGTAAGAACATAGTGTTGAATTTTCTTCACATGGTGAGCTCAACATTTTTCTTGAATATCTGTCAAGGATGTCCTGGAATTTAAGTCACAACTTTTTCTCTTCGTTTGAAAAGTTTGTCATTTAATGTAGCTATGCTCTTGACAGATATTTAACAACTGTTGATATCACCATGTGAAGAAAATTAAACTCTTACGTTTATATAGAAGCAATATATTTGATTTATTTTGGCAAAACAACAAACAAATATTTTGATATAAAAACTGCAAAAATACTGTCCCTTTTCTCGCGCTACGCTAGGCAACATGGATTAGCTAGCCCACCCTCTTTACAACCTTCCTCACCCCTCGCACGTATGACAGTGTTGACACGTTATCCAACCCACATTTCCCTGACGTACACACAGCAACGGGAAATTGACTGTGGTGACGGCACTTCCTCTACCCGGTTCGATATAATTCTTTAACGTCTGTTGGCCTGTTATTCGCACGCCTAAATGAGATACAAGTGTTTTTCATTTTTTCTATTAAACTAGAGCCTAAATAAAACAAAGTCACAAAAATACACTTGATTAATCATTCATAATGTGTTGCCACTTTCACTCAATAGATTATTAATAAAATAATTGAATTTGTACTTGAGAAATGGAGTAAATTCCCACAACATACATTTTCAAAGACAACAATTTTTATATCTCAAACACATAAGGACCCCAGTAAATAATTTTCTTTAAAACTAATTTAAATATGACAAGATAACTCTCTAAACTAAAATCTAAAGTGAATTAGAAAGGTATCTTGATTGTCTAACAGATGGAATAATTACTAGAATTTGAGATAAAATTGGACTTTCCTCTTTCTCATAACCCCCCTTTTTTTACCCTTCATTTGTAACCGAGATTAACTTATTTATTAATTAATTTCTTGCCATGCGGAATATTATTAAAATCCATGTTTGACGCTGGCTCAGTCGGTAGCGCATCTGCCGATTGAGCTAAAGGTAAAATTCTCGACTCCCCGTATTGGGATAAAAATATATTAGACCTAGGTATTAATAAAATTTGGTCTCCCTCTTTCACAGGGATGACTACTAGCTGGGTCTCTTCTAGAATTAAACTAGTTTTTAAGTCGTGTACAGATATAATTATAATAGCAGTTGGTTCAGAAAGTGCACGTTAAATACCCCAAAATAATATAAATTGTATATATAGTTATATAGCTTATATTCAAATAAAAGTATAATCACCTTATTTTAAGATTTATTTGTAACATAATGATTCAAAATGATTGAAAATCTGTCTATAGTTGGGTGGTAACTATAAAAAAAAGATCCATAGCCTCAGCCACCTTCAAATGAATGACCGCCGTCTGCTGGTGAAGGTAGTGCCAACCTCTGCGGATATAGAGTGTCATGTGGTCAGCACAATGAACCCCCCGGCCGTTAATCTCAGTTTTCTAGAGCGGAGCCGATACTTCTTTGTTCAAGTAGCTCCTAATTTGTCCTCACGAGGATGAGTTTGACCCCGTTCTAGACCCATTGTTCCACTGAAAAATCTGGAAGTGTCGGTGATCGAACCCGTGACCTCTGGATCTGTAGTAAGGAACTCTGACCTGGATATTAATCATAGTAATAATGAAGGATGTAGGCCTACACTGCCATCGGTGTGTAAATGTACTAAATATAATGCTCATTCAGTCAGGTTTGCTGATGACGTTGAGGTCGGTGTTTGAATTCCGGCTGAGTGTGGTGAGGCCGTTTTCCCTTTAATGGTTTCCTACTCTCCCTTGACGTAAATGCTGGGATATTTCCTCTAAAATTATTCCCTCCTCCTCCCTATTCCATTAGCTTGTTTTTATATTTGCGTATAACCCGAAAGGGACGTGATGAAAACAATAAAAATAAAGGATATTTGTTTTATGAGCACAGCCACTTAACTTAGGGCACTGAAAATACCAGGCCCTAAATACATGCACTAATGGCTACATAGTCTAATACGTCACTCTCATAATAAACTGGATTTCTGGTGACAAGGAGCTTGATATTCGAACCTCGGCCGGGCGTACTTATATATTACATTGGTTTTTCCCACCGCTTCTGAACGCAAATGTGGGCGCACATCCTTTGGGCTACCCTACCGCTAGGATTGTTTTTAGTAACCTTGGAATTGAATGAACCTATTAAAAAAAACGCACGGACTTCCTCGCTCTATTGTTTAAAAATGGAGATATTTACTCAGAACTCGTAATATATGTGAAACGAAATAATATACAGTAGCAAACCCAAGCATAAATTGCACTATACTTATGTAAAACATTTTTTGAGTTCCGGTTTTAAATTTTATAAATTTATTTTTAAAGAATTAATGTCCTCATTTGTATTTTTGGACCGATAAAAAATATCAATATTGGGTCCACAAGGGTCAACACTTCGTATTAAAATTTCGACTTCCGGTTAAAATTTTCGAGATTTTATTAGGTGTTGCACATCTTCATGTCATCGCATTGCTATTAAATTCCTCATTTATAAATTTTGACCAATAAAAAATTTAAATATTGACTATTAAGTCTAAAATGGAGATATATCATTGTTGTACAAACATCTCTCCTAAGAGGTTTAAGGAAAAATAACATAAACGTTTTGAGAGACTTACTTATATTTAATTACTCTTTGGCATTGGAGAATTATTGCGTTAAAACTTAAGTAGTATCTCTTTACATTTAAAGCTCACAAAATTGTATTAATATATTTGCCAATATCTCAGAAATTGTTGGTTTTATAAAAATATATTTCATATAAAAGTTTTTTATTTTTATTAGTACTACAATTTTGCAATTATAAGTTATTTAGTACCTCAAATAGTTGCGGAGATACGGAAATTTCAGCTTCTGTAAAGTACCCCAAAAGTCATTTTCATGGGAAAATGAAAATATTTAATTTATAATCTTAATCGACGCCTAGGGACGAATTTTAATCAAAATCGTTAGAGCCGATTTTGAGAAAATAGATTATTTTCTCTTTTTGTTCTTTACTAAACTACTCTCTATTTTAAGTTTAAACAGAAACACAGACAGACGGCATTGCAAACACCACTTTTTAGGGTTCGGGAGTTCATGAGACGTCGACATCCATCAACATTTCACGTGAGATTTTTTTTTACGGTTGCAATACTTTACCTAAAGTGTTCGAAATGTTAAGAAATATATATATTTGCGTATAGCTTGACAGTTATTGGTTTTATAAAAATATGCTTTTAATAAAATATTTAAATTATAAATAGTTCTACATATTTGTAATGATAAGTAATTTCATATCTCAAAGAGTTACAGAGATATGATAGAAATTGGTAATTTACCCATCAGACCGGAGCCCTTGAAGTCATTTTGCCGAAATATTGAGAGTAACCATTTTGTTTGGAATATTTATAAATGCTTTAAAATGAAATTTAACCAAAATCGTTAGAACTGATTTTGAGAAAATCGACTTTTTCTCTTTTTACCCTTAATTTTAGGGTTAGATATCCGATTACAAAAACTCCTCGGGGCAACCCTATGAAAACCCTAGATATAAAATTTTATCCCGATCGGTAAAATAGTTTAGGCTCTAATTGGTGGTACAGAGAGACAGAAATTCAAAAACCACTTTTTCGGATTCAGGGAGGGTGGGAGGGGGGGTCATGAAACGTCGAAATTCATCAAAATCTCGAGTTCGATTTTTTTGACACTAACAAAAAACTGTCTCTACTTCTCTACCTGTAAGATAGCGAGAAAGTAAAAATACAACATTAATTTTGTTTTTCCACATATTTAATAGAAGGCAGTTTAGTTTACAATATTTCTGAACATTAATAAATTATTACAAACTGTACGATACAATATGATTAGTAAACGTTTAGATGAACTCATTGATAAAAATATATATGATTAATTTAATTTTGAATTCATACATTTGTAATATCTTAAATAGTTTTTTAATTACTTGAATTGAAACAAAATTAGCGGTAGAGACTTGCATATTCTTAACTTTTCATTTCTTTCAATGGTTGCACTCCATTATAAACCAGACACCTTACGGTAGCATTATGTCTGCTCTTTTTAATTCTTTTCCTCAGTTCTACTCTTATCTCACCCTCCATGCAATTCCTTCCTTATCTCTTCCCATTATTCCCCCTCCCTCTTTGTTCGTGCCTTCCCCTACTTCATCTCGACCAGACACGTACAGCCAACATAACTTACATCCCCTTCAGCCATTACTTCCCGCACTAAAATATTATATTTCCCTTTTTTATCTTTACTCTCTTTGTTCATCTTATCTTCTCCCTCTTCATTTCCTGACCGCCATTTTCTTTCCATGCTATCGTCCGTTCCTTCGCAATTAACAGCGTTGTACGTCCATCTTTTATTTTCTTAATCTTGATTATAAATACTGATATGATTGTATAGAAGACTCATTATTAATTAATTTTAATTTTATTTATTCCCATCGTGTCTTACTACCCGTTCAGGCTATCCGCATTTAATTACACTAATGGGATAGGCATGAGGAAGGTAGAGTTTAAAGGCTGTGTACCCGTATTTGTGTTATGGGAGAGTGAGAAACAATTTAGGGGGAAAAAATCCTCAGTATGTCCAGCCGGGATTAGAGCCCCGACCTCCTGATCACCGGCAAACCAGACTTGATGAGACTAATGCTTAGTCCACGTGACCACCGGTACGGGAGGATAGTAATTCACTCGTTAAGATAAGGATGTGGGGGACGTGAGAAAAGGTTAGTATTTTTTAAGTTTATATATATAAAACTTTTTTTTGGGTCAAAATAAATATAATATTGCTCCAGTAGAAACATAGAGGTTTAATTTTCTTCACGTGGTGATATCAACATTTGTTAAACATGGGACACGGGTGTCCTGGAATTTAATGACAACTTTTTCTCTTAATTTAAAATGTTTGTCATCTAATGCAGTTATGGTCGGAATCAATTTTAGCCTACATTCGGTCGAAAACGTCTAAAAAAAAGTATCGAACAACTTCTTAAATAATCCGGAATTTCTATACGTTTGCAACGCGGCTCAGTGCTCTAAAATGTAGCGCCCTTAACATGAATGTTTTTGAACCATGATGATTTGCAATGCCAACTAGAATCATCCCGATTGCCAGCACGTTTTGTTTTGGAGTGTACAAACAATTTCCTTAAAGATATACCTTGTCATTCGTTGTGTTTAATGGTTATGGCGCGTCCCATCATGGGTATACATCAAGTATTTAAACAGATAAGAGTCAAATGCAGTGGCTTGGCGTGCAGTGATGCCAAGGTAAGCAGAGTTTCTTGAAACTGTACATGTGAATTGTTATCACATAGTGGAACACTCATTGACCTGTTATCAACTGAAATACATTCCGATGTGAGGTATGTAGTGCAAGCCTATGTTTGATTGGCCAAATAGTGGGACTATATTTCAGGTGTAGGCAGGGACGTAGCCAGGGGGAGGGTTGAGGGGATCCGGCCCCCCTCCCCCCCAAAATCTAGATCCTTTATATGTCATTAAATATGTTTTTTTAAAAACTACCCTCAATAAAAATTAAACGTATTTACCTTAGTGTTGGAATGATGGGGTGGGGGGAAAGGGAGTGTCTGGGGCTATGACCTTATTCATAGCTAGGAGGGGAGCCCAGAGAGGGGGGAGCCAAGGGTGCCCACAGGGAGAGGCCATATATTACAGGTAACTTAGTAACAAATAAAGGTATCAAAGATCTGCCCAACAGTGTTGGGAACCAGCACTCAACTAGTGTCCCCAGCCACTTTTAAGGCTTCAATTTAAAAGCAAATTCTGGGTGAGGGCTTGAGAATTTTAAAACTAATTTTTTATTCACTAAATATCAAGACGATTTAAAATGGTTGGAATACTAACGGGTGCCACAAAGGTTTGTTACTAACTGGGGGAATTTGTCAGCAATCAGGCACTGATCTCCCACCACTTATCATTAAAATGAGACATCCATAGTAGTTTTATAGCACTTAACAAAACATAAAAACATACATGATCTCTTGGACGAAACACGCATCAGGCAATAACTCTCGGACGTGCGCCTGCAGGGTATGTTACCGCAAAAATACAAGTGTGCATCTAATGACAAGTAAGTCAAAGAAGGGTTAACAATTCGTCAGCCGCTCCCTCAACTCAAAATACTGTAAAAGCTAATCCTATAAAATTTAATCAAACCTGTCAGATTAGATTTAACTAATTTCGTAAAATCGCCAGCAAATTCGGGTGGATCTGAAACTTTTTTCTTATGTTGTCCCTTCTTTTTAGGAGACAAGGATTTCATTAAAACGCGTCTTTTGAGGCTTCAATTTATATATATTTTGCCGAGACGCCCCCACCATTCCATAGAATACTCCCAAAAATTGGGGGGAACCCATTAAGTGAGAAATATGGAAGTCACCAGCTCGCGCACTTATAATGACCAGTTTAGTCAGTTTTCATCTGAAATTGGGCACCCTCCGAAAGTTTTTTCTGGCCTACGTGCTTGGGTGTAGGTACACTTTAACAAACACTGCATACCCTGGCAACACTTCACCACACGTCACTGGTGAAATAAACATTAACTTCAGCACAGGCTTGTGAATGTGATACTTTCTTGCAACATGGCCGCCACTCGCGCATGCGCACCGAGGTGTCTCTGCAATTATCCGCGCAACTCGGGGCTGCTCCTTCGCTTATAAACACCCAACCACTGAAAAATGAGATGTTCTTTTATCACTACTTTCTGAAACACGTAGGGTCGGTTGTACAATCATCATATGGGGTCTTCAATCACCGGATTGTCAATCAGCTTGAGCCTAGATCAAGAAAAGTTTGGGTTGCAACAAAGTTAATTAGGGATCAAAATCTTCGATCATCTGACCATAGATTTGATCAAATAACCAAGCAAATCAAACATTGCAACACTGTAAAAAGTACTGTATTTGTAAAATATGACCGTGAAATGACATACATCTAGACATGAGATTGGCTATGATGGTTACATTTTATGTATCTGGTAGCCTAGGCTGCCTGAATTTTATATTTTACTTTCAATAAATTGCGATTTCGGGCACGTTCCTTGAGAAAAATGAATAAAGAATTAGCAGCTATGATTTAGAAAACGGCTAGAGGGTTCGATGTGCTGACCACATGACACCCTTTATCCGCGAATGTTTGCACTATCGTCGCTAACAGTGGCGGCCGCTCGGTAGGTATAGCTCGCTTGCGGGCTCACACCATTGAAGTGTAGTGATATTAATAAATATACACAATAAAATAAAATCAGTCCAAATCTCAACTCAAATTTTATTTCTCTATGATTAAAGAAAAAACTCTTTTTTTTTCCTCCTCTGTAGCTGCTTTGGATCTCAACCATACTCTATAACTTCATTATACAGTTGAAAACTTCGTCTTAGACGCTATCATTGACACTATTATCTTTAAAAGTAAGTCACATACAGAATAAATATATAAAACTCACACCTTACTTTTATTAATCACTTAAAATCAGTTATTAAAACCTAAAGTTAATGTTTCTCATCAACAAGATGATCGGAGAATAAAACAGTTGATGGGAGAGAATTGGATGGTTAACTTGAGCAGATATTTGATCGACAATCAGTAATCACGTCTTACTTGTTAATGGTGCAACTGAAAATGAGGTTTGAGACACTAATTGGAGATCAACTTACATCTAGATATGTGAAAAAAGTATCGATACTTTATTAATATCGATATTTTACTTTCGATGCTAGTATTTTTTTACTCGATACTTTTTTTTTCCAATACTTTTACTTATATCAGTACTCACACTACGGTATCGGATCGGTATCGAAAGAAACAACTTTTTGGTTATCTTCACTCATTATTGGATTAAATGTTTACTATGGTTAAAGAAGGGTACATAATAGGTTGAAAAATATATGACCAATCCAATTAGCTATTAAATACCTTTCTATTAGAAAAATTTCCATATACATTTTGAAAGCTGGTATGGTAAAACCTTTTATAATACCCATTATACAACACCATCCAACATACTGTCCAAGTTCCAACACGTAACATAGACGCATTTGACCTATATATTCCCTAATAGGGTTAAATCATTATAATTTTAAGTTTTTAAATATACATGAAAATACTATTATTATTATTTTTATTATTACCATGCAACAGTTGAAATTATTACTCGATAAATTATTTTTTTCCTAGATTAAAATGTTGATACCGATACTTACTGTTATCGATACTAGTACGGTATCGATATTTTTCTTCCGATACCACATCCCTACTCATATACATAATATCTATGATAAGGAAACTGAGTATTGTTTGTGCAACCAGCAGTTAGTACAATTTAATATCTTACAGTTGCTTAACTTGAGTGGTGTCTTAAGTAGCCCACCCAAGAGTCTATTATGAGACTATTGAGGTTCAAGATATAGCATTTCAAAGTCAGTTGTGACTTTACTATTAATCGCACCCATTTGTCCGACTTGCACTTGCAAGAAGTGTTGTGTTTGTGGACATTCTTGGTTTAGGCAGAAAACAATGGAAAATGTAGGGAGACGTAATTTCTTACAATCACAGAAGTAATATTTTTAAAGTTTACAAAATAAAGGTAAATGAAATGGAATTAATATATACCTATATGTAGTTAAATAGTTTGATACTAAAACAATTTAGTGCAATTTATTTTACTAAATATCTCCACGAACCGTTGTCCTATACCAAGGTTGGCGAACCTTGTCTAGAGTGAGAGCCCAATTTGATGATTATTTTCAGAGAAACAATTTCGTGTGCCTTTGGGAATTTCGACCACCAAAATGGAATATTGGATTCTCTTATCGTTTTATAATTATTATAGAAATAATATTACCCGCGTTGGTGGTCGAATTATCTAAGTATATACGCGTATAATCCTTTAGCAAAAATAAAAAGTAGGCCTACTTTTTATACACATATATGGACCTCCTAGGTTTGTCCATCGAATTTCAGGGAGGGTTTGAATCTCCAGACGACCACTTTCCACACCCTTGCCAACTATGGATTATTATTATGATTATAATTATGATTATAATTATCATTATTATCATTTTTATCATTTATCATGCACTTTCTGAGCTAACTGATTATATCAGCACACTAGAATTTCTATGAGCGAGAGCGAAAGGACCTTCTAATTTTGCCAGGGAAGGTATTTTCACATTCCTTCCAGGGTTCTTTTACATGCCACAATCGACATGGGACCGACGGATTTACTTCTCTTACGAAGGAAATTGTGCTATGGATTTTAATCACTCAAGAAAAATCTGTCGATCCCGACTGGGTTTGAACCCACGAATATAAGGTCCTGAGGTGAGCACTTTACCCCAAGACCATCGTGGGCAAATTAAATGTGGAGACTGGAGAGTTTAAATGTTTAACGACTCGGTCGATAAAGTAGTTTATAACATTTTTCGATCATGGATACATTATTCTTGAAGGCAATTTTAAGAAAAAAATAAATATTCTCCCAAAAAATAAGCATATAGTATTATTTGTCATGTCAAATACACCCCAGATATACATTTTAAACAAAATTATTATAACCATTTTCTAAAAATTTCAAATTAAAAATAATAGTAATCAATAAACAACCCTTACAAAAAAATACTATTTAATAATTTAAATACCTCACAAAAAAAATTCGAGATTAGTCTTCTTATTTATTGATAATTAATTTTTTTTTATACATCCAATGAATAGACTTCGACTACCTTTTAATATTTTGGTACAGTGCTGCCACACAGTAGAATAAAGTACTACTGTTGGGTTCCTATTAGTTTAACTATAGGCCGCGAGGAGGTGTTGTCTGAAGTTTTGTTGAGACAAAGAAGGTATATTCAGGTCAAGTCACAAAAGTTATCTTTACCGGAATATTTTTTCAGTTTTAATCACAATGAGCATTTTATTTTATTTGTTACAAATTGTCTCTGTCTTACTTTTATAAATGTAAAAATCTTCTGGTTGAAGTGTAATTATTGGTGATATGAAGAGTTGACCAAAAAAATCTCCAAAAAATAAGATAAATCTAAGGAACATAAAATAATTATCTAAATAAAACTTTAGATAAACATCTAACGCACCTGTGAGTACATTTTAAAGCTCTTAAAAAGGAAAATTATTCGAATTTTATAAGAAGGGTCTTAACTTACATTTATAAAAGTGTCTAGATCTATTATAATATATTCATGTGTAAAGCCATTTGATCTGTAACTGTCACTTTTAATAGACATTTTCAATGCCTATAAACTAACACTAATAATATAGTTAATTTTATAAAGTTTTACCGCAAAAAAAAGTGTTTGCATTTTATAAAAGGCCCTTCCTATTAAAATTGGAGTATAGATATAAATTGCTTTGGTCGGTGACAGTGTCGTAGGATGTTGTCAATGTAAGCAAAGCTAATTTAAAGTTTAAACTGTAAGTATAGTATGTTTTCATTACTAAGTAGAACACTCATGGGCCACTTATTAACGAGAATACATAAACGTGTGAGGTTTGTATAGCAGAGCTTATGTTTGATTGGTCAAATGGGGAGCAAGGGGAAAAAAGAAAAATCACCGGTACAAACTCTGCTTACTCTGGCAACACTCCACGGCGAACCACTTTGGTGGCCACATGGTCCAAAACGTCACTCTCGTGTTAGAATAGACTGGCGATGACAGGGAAATCGAGGCTTGAATCACGGTCGGGTCTACTTAGTTTTTTTCCAAAGTATTTTTCCACTCTTCCTCCACGCAAAGGCGGATACACTTCCTCTAACTTCAACATTACTTATTCATAGCTCATTAGCGTAATTAGTAAATATGCGTTTAACCTGAACAGGTATTAAGACGAGGTGGTAAAAAAAACAAAAACAAGACACCACACTGGTAGGAGAAATTGTGGACGGACAGGGTTCTCGACGTCATAAAACAAACAGGGACAATGTCTAAATAAAAAGGTCTACAGCTGTAGATTTTCACAAAATCACAAAATATCTGGATTCGATAAAGGGCTCAAATACATGCGCTGGCGCAACTTTGAAAGATGCGCCTGTATCCCTTTTCACTAATCAGAACAGGCTCAGTTTGAAATAAAATTTGTACCCACTCAACCGTACATTTTTTGACACGTCACTTCGAAAAAATGCAAGTGGTAGCAAACCATCGCAATTATTCAGAATGTACTTAGTTAACTATACTCCAATAATGATAATTAATTAAAATAACATACGTATTTCATGAACATCAAATATAGCAACAAACTGTGGAATATTACTCTAGATCTAAAGAGGTTTTGTATTCCACTAGATACAAAGATGTTATTCAAAAGAAATGGCGAGAAAGTTTATGTTTTAAAGTTTTTATAAATATATTATTTGGGCAATGAAAGCCGTAAATTGATAATATAGATAAGTATGTACTTTATGGTGAATAGTATTGTTGTTTCAAAAGCATCCGGAAATATGCAAACTCTAATTTAATAAATGTATTCCAAGAATTTGTTTTAGTAATATTAAGTGTATTTTCTGGCATTTTCGTTAGAGATTCTAATAAAGAAGCGTTGACTTTGTAAGTAGTTACATAGATTGGTAATAAAAAAGCGCAAATTATGATATCGTGGTGACGTCACCAGTTTGCTTTTTGTTTAGTGAAGAGAGAAATTGAGCAAATAGACATGTTGTATTTTAGGGATGCATCTTGAGTTCAAAGTTGCAAACATTGGTTGAAAGTCACTAATGAGGAAATAGTTATTATTTTCTTAATAATACTATATTTTCTATCAAAAGTAACCGGCCCCCGTGGTGTAGTGGTCAGTGCACCTGGCTACGGGTCCAGGGGTCCCGGGCTCGATTCCCGGCTGGTACCTTTGGTTAGGTCAAAGAGCTTCTACTAATTTAAACCCCTCATACTCACCATCACCATCGCCTCATCGGAAAGTATGTACGATTAGTACGTTCGGGTACCCCCTGGGCAACGTTACATTAGTATTGACATAGATAAATGTATACTATAGAGAAGACATCAAAGGTTAAAATATTCAGTAAAGTTTTTTTGGGTGGTTTTTCCACCGAGTCTCGATAATTTTAGTTCTGTCGAGTGACCGCTTCGAACGCTAGTGTTTCAACTTTTGGTTTCCTCAGAAGCGTCATGTTACTATGGCAACCAGTCCCTTACAGTGTTGTCTATGTTTACCTTCATTTTCATCATTCATCCAGTTAAAATATGTCTGGCCGTAGTGGTTTTGGGAGGTTTGAGGGGTGAGGCGGTGGCATTCACAAAATACTTACAACAGACACTTGGATAATAAACGCAGGAACGAGCACAACCACTTGCTATAGGAGGGTTTGGGGGGGTACGAGTCCCAGATTATTGTATTTACAGTTTTAAAAGCAAACCATCCCAAACCAGCAGAGTTAGTTTCATGTTTGTGGGCCTGGCTTTGATCAAAGAGGTTAGTGCTCGAATGTTGGAGTACCGGCGGCTACAATGGTATTTCATATTAAAAAATATATTGGACACATTTAAATATACTATATATATGGTCCAAATAAATACATGCTAATTTTGATAAGTACAATTTCAACGTTGTTATTAGATTTATAGCGCCATACGTGACTAAAATAGTTAATTTTTTTACTTTGGACATCTTT
>CABFWB010003674.1:0-18945 GCA_902151455.1 Timema bartmani
AAAGGATGGTTAACACCTTTAAGAGCGGTTGTGTCTAATTTTTTTTATGGGTATCTGACTTAAATTTAAGCTATACTACGTTTAATCAAGCTTTCAAAGGCTTTCTGGTTTCAAATGAAACATCTTCCTTGACGATTAGAGTAAAACAGCCAGCTACGATACATGATAGTAAAAAGGGAAAGAGGAGGTTTGTCAACAAGATGGCGACGAGGCACGTACTTGGAGGTTTGGTCGGGAGGGGTCCCGAGAGTCCGGACGAGCAGTCTAACGTCTGCACGGGTTGGACGTTCGGTCCTTGTGAAGGCGCTGGACCAAGCGATACAAGAAACAACAAACACGCTGGTTAGTGGCACAAGACCAATCAAGGTTCATTTACAATGAAGAAAGGGGGGGAAAAATTAGATAAGAACAAATGAGAGGTCAAATAGATTCATTTGTTAACAATATAACAATGTTTATTTTTAAATATACGAGTACAAAACAAACACAAATTCAGGCTGTACAGCCAGAACAATTTTATTCTTCTGGATTTAAAATCAAAACGAAATTGTTTAATCTAACACTTTGATGCCCTCGGACATTTGTTGTAGATTGCGTTGTTCAGGCCACAATCTTGTGTGTGGATTTAGGATTACCAAAGCAAACACTAACCGGAAACCTCTCATTTTTGGTGATCCCCAACAATATCCATCAGCGTTGAAACTAAATAAAATCGTATTTTTCCAAAATGAAATGTTTTTGGTTAAATATTTTTTTTAAATAAAGCTTAAAGAACCCACATATTATCACCTTTGTATTGATACAATAAATGTAGTATTAATAAAAATAATATTTAAAGTTTGGTAATTTAGAGTGTTTTTTTTACCAAACTGATATGAAATTTAAAGACCAGTTTTACAGTGAATGGGTCGCACATTTTGAATGAGTAGGCCTATTTCTAAACAAACCGTTCAAAATTTATTTAATATTAAAAGAGCATTTAAACCTATAGATACACCCCATTCACCCTCAATGGTAGAAGTTTTATCTTGACGAATTACACCATGACCCTAGCTTATAAGCTGCGCCATAGTGGAACCAAGCAAGGTAAGCTTGCTAAATTTCAGAGTTGACAAAGGATACTTAATAATATATAACTTTTGTTGTAAATTATATGAAATTATGTTTTTGTGATCAGTTTGTACACCAAGGTCGTCGATGCATGTTACTGACTAATACTCTACAAATAACTCGGAACCACATATGAGTTTCTAAAACTGTTCGAAATTAGGTACATTAGCTATAAATTCTCACATATGATAGAATGGTTTTCTAGACAAAATGATTAAATTATTACGATAAATAAGCTTTGAAACTCCGTACAGAGATGACTTATTTGTCATCAAAAACCGTTTGAACTGGTTTAGAGCTAGATAAACTGATTCGAGTCATGCTTTTAACTTTAAAATATTTAATCAGCGACCAAACCAACCTCAGTGGTTTCGATTGAATCGAAGGGTCCACATGAGAAGTATGGTTCCCTCAGTGACGATGATTTCCTAAAATATTTCGCAAGTTTCGATTTATTTTTTTAATGCTGGGAAGTATTTTAAACCTCTCGAAAGTCCAAGAAATACGATTTAAGTCAGGGAGAGAGAGATATTTCAAAATGTTGTGAAATATTTTGAAAGTCCAAGAAATCTCGAAAATAATATGTATTTGGTTCTTTCAACATAAAGGTTACTAACGATTTAATTTAAGGGGTGAGAATGTGTGGAATGATTAAGAGGGATTGCACCCAATATTTGCGTAGAAAGATGAAAAACTACATTGAGGGAAAAAATCCCTTGTGGGATTTGAATCGAATCGCAACCTCCTGGATCAGGGTCAAGCATAGGTCGAACAGTATGGCGCTACTAAGCTAACGTGATCAGCCAAGAAAATTATCGGAATTCTGGTTAATATAGCTAAAAAAAATTGATAATTTTTCTCTAGTCTCGGCAAAGTCCGATCTATGTTGCACCCAACCTTTTACACCTTTATTAAAATTTCGGTTATAAGATCCTGTCTAAATACATGTTTTAAGTAATATCGGAGAGTGGATTTCAAATATTAATATAAAAGACTTCATAATTTATAAGTCCCGTGATAGATTTTACACTTATTTAGTACAATTAAACTTAGATATAATTTTAAATCAGTAGAATTCTGGTACAGAGAGAAAGGTTTATAAAAACAATATTTTCTTTTGTTGTCAAAATTTCTGTTTACTATAGGTTGTTATAGTAATAATAATATTTATTATTTAATTGCATTATGCATCGATAATATATCTTAAGTGACAGCGGATGATACCATATATTGACGTATGAACATATTCAAATAGTTTCAGTAACTTTTTACTGCCAGATACCTTTCTTCTAAACAGAATCACAAAATAGTGATAGTGTGTATTCCTTTCAAAAACAGTTTTGGTGCGTTTTTTTCATCTTCATGGGCCAATCCACTTATTGGTCTTTCTTGATTATTTTTTTCGTCACGTTTTAGTACCAGTTCAGGCTATACGCATATGTACTAAATACGCTAATAAATTAGGGATAAGGACGGATGAATTTAGAGGAAGTGTACCCTAATTTGCGTGGAGGGAGAGTGGAAAACCATTTTGTGAAAAAAAAACGCCCTAAGTACACCCGACTGAGATTCAAATTCCGATATCCCTGTCATCAGCAGACTAGTCTAACATGAGAGTAACGCCTAAGACCATGCGACCATCGAATTATGCGACAGTCTAAGTGCAGTATGTTTGATTGATACGCGTGACAGGGCACGGACTGGATGTCCCTTATTGAATACTTTAGAAATACATAATGGATTAGAACAAAGAGCTGCACTTTCACCATTGCTTTTTATTCCAGCCTTAAAATGTGCTATTAGCAAGGCCGTAGTCAGGGGGGGGTTTCGAGGTTCTAACCCCCCTCCCCCCCCCCCGCGAAATTTTATGAACAAAGTTTATATGGCTTAATTTATGGTTCAAACCATATCAAAATTAAGGTACAAGTACAAATTAGGGGTGTGTTACCATAAAAAGCACTTCAGAGAGCTTCCAAAGGTGTTTATTATTTAGAATTTTTTCTAGCCTTCGGGGAGTTATGGTGTTATGTTGTCATAAAAATAATTTTCAGATAGCTTCTAGAGGTGTTGTTCCTATTTTTCAGCGGTTAGGGGGTTATGTTGCCATAAAGAAACACTTTAGAGAACTTCTAGAGCTGTTTAATATCTGGAATTTGTTATGTTACCATAAAAAACACTAAAGATCTTCTAGAACCGTTTAATAATTAGAATTTGTCCTAGCCTCCGATAGTTAGGTGGTAGTGTTGCCACAAAAAACACTTCAGATAGCTTCTAGAACAGTTTTTTTATTTAGAATTTTTTCTAGCCTCAGTCAATTGGGGGATGGGCCCACCAAACCCCCCCTGAAATTATTGGCTGGCTACGGCCTTGNAAAAACACTTTAGATAGCTTCTATAACTGTTTCTCATTTAGAAATTTTTCTAGCATCCAGCATTTGGGGAATAGGCCCACCCACCCCCTGAAATTATTGGCTGGCTACGGCCTTGGCTATTAGGGTAAAGCAAGAGAGCAGGGATGGGGTGACTATCCTGTACAATGCAACTATTAGGATAAGCAGACGATTTATCTTTATTGGCTAATAGTAAAGAACTTGTTGCAAGAAATGGAAACATTTTTATTAGAGGCTATTAAGGACACAGTCTTAGAAGTGAACGCTGAAAGGACTAAGAGGCCGTTTTATAAACTTAGTACGCCTCAAGTGCAGTGCTATACTAAATACAAGATGACATGTACCTAAACTCGAACGGAATGGGCCTGTTTCACATGCTAAACTGGCCCATTACGTTCTTATAATATATGACTATGAAACTGGCCATAAGTGTATGATCACACAGAGCACAGAATGAGAACGATAACTTAGAGATTATTGCGAACAACATGATCATTTTACAAGGTTAAGTTTAACTGTCAATAACGATTTTAGAGTGTAATTAGGGAAATGCATGTTATTACTCGGTGATTAAGTTGTTAACATCTCGCCTGCTGTCAAAGATGGTAAAACTTAAAATTACCGGTTTCTCTATATGGTTGTGAAACATGGTCTATTACTTTACATGACGAGAATAAATTTAGGGTGTTCGAAAACAAGACGCTTAAGAAGATAATTGGCCAAAAAAAGGGGATGAAGATTCTGGGGAGTGGAGTAAATTACATAATAATGAGTTAAATACACTGTACTCATCCATCACAAGATATTGTTAAAATAGTCAAATCTCGCAGATTACGTATTATTATTATTATTAGCACCGCGTCTTACTACCCGTTCGGGTTGTACGCACTTACGCTAATGTGCAATGGTAGGGTGAATTGTGAGATGAAATGGAGGATCTACAGTATTAGTACATTTAGTATATTGTTGAAATCTAAAGATAACTCGAGAACGCGCCACAGCGCGCAATGCTCGCAGTGAAGCCAGTCCCCCTAAACTGACGTCATGCGCAGAAACGGACGAGTTTTAGGGGCCGGACAATTTCACCTTACTTCCTCCCACCACGGGCCAAACCATATGATATGCAAGATCCTATGTTGATTTATTGTCACTTTTGGCGGTCAAAAGTTTTACAACAAATAATTTGTTTTTAACTATGTTTTTCATTTAACCGTTTTTACATCGTCTGTTAACTGTCAGTTACCTCCACTTCTATGGCGAATGGACTATAGCAAGCGTGTGAAGCGTTCCGTACGGCGTTGGATCCACCTGTCTAGATTGGTACATCGTATAGTAGGATTAATTGAAGACTGGATGTGCTAATTGTCTTACGATGGCCGATATAGTGTAAATGTCATAGGATGGTATTTATAGAGTGAATGCCATAAAATAGTAGGTATAGTATTATTCTCATAAAACTGTATGTAGAATGATTGCCATACGATGTTCGGTATAGTGTGAGTGCCATACAATAGTATGTAGTGTGAATATCATACGATGTTCGGTATAGTGTGATTGTCATAAGATAGTACGTAATGTGAATGTCATACGATGTTCGGTATAGCGTGAGTGCCATACAATAGTATGTAGTGTGAATGTCATACGATGTTCGGTATAGTGTGATTGTCATAAGATAGTACGTAATGTGAATGTCATACGATGTTCGGTATAGTGTGATTGTCATAAGATAGTACGTAGTGTGATTGTCATAAGATGGTCTGTATAGTGTGATTTCCACAAGATAATATTTATACGATATTTGGTATGGTAGGATGGGCACATAATGGAAAGTAAATACTTTCATATTATATAACTATTAATACTTAAAATCATGTGTTCTACCGCTATCACTTTTGAGAGATAGATCAATGAGGATAACACAATAACAATAATAACAGTTACAACCCGTCAATGTTGAGGGCAAAACATCAATGTTATGTTCTAAAGTACCTACCTCTTTACCTAGAATTTAATTTCTAGTTTGATTTAGTTTGGTGAATGAGTATTATTGAATATATTAAAAATATAACAATTAACAGATTAATAAACAGTTTTAAAAAAATGTTGTAACGACGAAACCCAGAGTAAGAGGGAGTGGGGGAAGAAATTTTCTCATGAGGCGTCACACAGTTGAAGGATTGTTAGGGGAAGAAGGAAAGGTCCGAGACGAACTAGTAGGGGGCAAGGGGGGGGGGGAAGCGACGGAAATTTGAAGGAAATTGGCAGCTGCAGCATCCAGAACCATCGGACATGGCTCGACAGGTTTATTGACCAATTAACTTGGTAAATAGACCTGAAGTAGTCTTGGTCCTTTTGTGAGGAGAGTTGTAATGAACAGGACCAAACACTATCATATTCCCATTGTTTTGTATCAGACCCCATGCAATACAACTTTTAAAAAAAGTTTAGAAAACAATTTTTCACCGTTTATTTTTTCTTCGGAGAAAAATATTTATTCAAGGGTAGCTATTAATTAGCAATATTAGACATTTTTTGAAATCGGCTTTAATGATTTGGTTTGAAATTAGTATCTCAGGAGTGTTTAACAAAGTTAAATTAAGGGTAGTTTACTGATGAGTTAACGTATTTTTGAAAATTTTGTTCCAATCATAAACATTATAAAAAAGTATGTAAGGTCGTGTCGTAGCCTTTATGTTTATAATTTTTCCTCGTGTCCATACGCGTAGGGACTAGTGTAGGGGGGGGGGATTTTATCCCCTCCCCTTCTGATATCTTGTCGGGAGGGCAGGGAGGAAGGTAATAGGATTATTTTGCAATTATTTACCTATGATTCTCGTGACCAGTAACATTGAACCAGCTTGATTAGTGCCATCTTTTATTTGAGTGATTTAAGGCATCTTAACATAAACACCTGAGTCGAATGAGTCCTTAATATATTGTTTCGTAGGAGAAAGGAAGATAAACGTTGCTAATGTATACTTGGTGTTACAAAGCGGGAGTAGGGTCACAAAAAGTGTTACGTGGCTTATGGATGACCCCATACTTTTGATAGCTGAAACATATACTTGCTGACCTTCGTTCAATGTTGGCAACACTACATCTTTATACGCTGCACGGTGGCTACAGGCAGGGAAAACCGGAAAATATCCGGAAATATAATTAAAAATAGAGAAAAGTTCGAGAATCTTAATACTTGGCTAACAAATATTAATTTTACACCTATACGTCCCTACACTAAAACAAAAGTGAGAGAATGCTAACATAAAAAACAGTTATTGCTTAGTTAAGGCGTTTTAGAATGAGATAGTAGTACAGTGTTTGTTTTTGTACCACATTTACAGGACCACAAAAACATTCAACGTAGGGAAAAAAAACATAGTGGCTGCATGGTCTAAGGCGCTAATATTATAGGAGATTAGACCGCCGAGGATGGGAAAATCGAGGTTCGAATCTCGGCCGGGTGTACTAAGGGTGGATTTTCCAAAATGGTTTTCCACTCTCCACGCAAATGCGGGTACACTTACTCTTAATGATGTAACCTTCCTAATCCCTAAAACCGTAATTATTACATAAGAGTAAAGCCCAAGCGGGTAGTAAGACGCAGTGCTAAAAAAAAATACACCTGAAAAATAAATGATAAAAAAAGTTTAATATCTAGTTTAAGTAGGCCTATGAAGGAAAGAGACCCAAAGGGAGACCAAGATAAAGATGGAAAGAGCGGATAGCAGAGAGTGTATAAGTGAGAGGAGACGAATGGAAGCAATTAAAGGAGGAAGAGTGGTGGAAGGATAGAAGGAAGGTGGAGGTATTTTACTAAACTGACCCGGACACAGCCTGGAAACAGATGATGATGATATTTGGTAGCTGCTAGCATTTCTTAAAAAATATCTGACGAATGAAATAAACGGCAAGGTTGTTACTTACCAAGGAAAACTAAAAGGGATAAGTCAGGGAGAAATGAAAAGAGTTTTCTATAAAAACTGTAAAAGTCAGGGAGTCTCATAGTATAAGTTCTGTAGCCTGTAGTTCTGTAAGAGCAAGAGGTTGTTCCTATAGCGACCTGACTATACATTATCTTGTAGAGGCTGCGAGCTCTCACTATCTAGACTTATTAAGTGGCACTAAAGCAAGAGGTTGTTCCTATAGCGACCCGACTATACATTATCTTGTAGAGGCTGCGAGCTCTCACTATCTAGGCTTATTAAGTGGCACTAAAGCAAGAGGTTGTTCCTATAGCGACCCGACTATACATTATCTTGTAGAGGCTGCGAGCTCTCACTATCTAGGCTTATTAAGTGGCACTAAAGCAAGAGGTTGTTCCTATAGCGACCCGACTATACATTATCTTGTAGAGGCTGCGAGCTCTCACTATCTAGGCTTATTAAGTGGCACTAAAGCAAGAGGTTGTTCCTATAGCGACCCGACTATACATTATCTTGTAGAGGTTGCGAGCTCTCACTATCTAGACTTATTAAGTGGCACTGAAGCAAGACACTTCGCTGACAGAGCACGTAGCTGAGTGGATGGATGAACAATACGTCACTGCTCGTTTAGAGGACCTGCAAGTGGTCTCCTCCACTACCTCTTTGGCCGCCTTCCCTCGCCAGGAGATGAACTCTTCAAGTAATGGAGCACTTTTCCGGCCGGGTTTCGCATAGTCGGATGTTCGTAAACTCACTTATATCCTAGGCTGTTTTGTTTAGAATAACAGATTTTTACCCGCATCGGTGGGCACGTGGTCTAAATGTCGGGTTCATCTAGTTTGAATTATTGGTGACGAAGAGGTCAAGGTTGAATCAGTGCGCTTTTAAAATTGGTTGTATTTCACCCGCTTCCGTGTCCGCGTGGTCTAAAGCTCTATTCTCGTGTTAGACTATACCAGGGGTCAACAACCTTTTTTGGGCCTCGATCGACTTTTACATATATTAAAGGTCACGTGATCACCCTTCGTTTTTCCACTCTACTTTTAATTATTATTATTCTATCCATCTTGTAGTTATTCCTTTAATTTAATATTTCCTCAAATACTTATGTCCCTGCCTTTATATCAAATACACCTTGACGGATTACACTATATTCCTATCTATTATGCTGTACCATAGTGGAATACTGCAAGGTAAGCTTGCCTTTTCGTGACGATATAGCTTTCTTACGTGATCGATTGAAAATTGCTACGAGATTGACTGGTCGATCGCGATCGACCTATTGCCGACCCATAGACTAGACTGCCGATGACTTGAAGATCGAGGTTCGAATCTCGGTCGGGTATACTGTGGGTGGTTTTTACAAGAGGTTTTCTACTCTTCGTTCACGCAAATTCGGGTACACTTCTGATAAATAAAACCTTTCTCGTCACTAAAATCATTAGCGTAACTAGTATACAAGTGTATAACCCGCACGTGTAGTAATATGCGGTGCTAATGGGTTTTTTCTCATTGCGTTTCCTCTCGACTTAAACCTTCTTCATCCTTATTCCGTTAGTTTAAATATACAGACATTCTTGACGGGTAGTAAGACGTAGAGCAAACACATAAAAACTATGTTATAAAGCTGCGTACACACTAGGCTAAGCGAACGAGAGCGAACGAAGGGTATCGAATGCATTCGGTCGAATTTGTTCGGCGTATGGTTCAAAATTCGCCTTGCCATCCCATTAAGCGAACAGAATTTTTCACGGATGTTCACTAATTTTCGCTGGTTGTCTAGTTGAAGATTTGGCATGGCTATAATTTTCATTATGTCTGATGAAGATTTAATTATAATCGCTAGTGTATCATATAAATAATCAGTGAAGAAGTTGTTCAGCCTAGGACACAGACAAATAATATACCCAGACACTCAACCTCCAGGTTAAAATGGTTGCGCTCCTTTTGGCAGCTTGAGTCCTTCACCACTAGGATCGCTGCGGTTAGTCCTATCATTACCCAGCAGCGACACTAGCGAAGCCCAATGTTGAAGGACTCAAGTTGGTAAAAGGAGTGCAGCGAAACCCCCGTAAGGTCGAGAGTCTGTTTCTTACTTATCTGTGGCCCAGGAGAAAAGAAAGAAAACGGCGTTGGTAGATAACTTCACTTTTTTAAAGTAGAGAACGGTGTAGTTTTTTTTAACCTACTCTTAGGCAGAGGGCACACATGCAATCATCAGTTGTGCAATAGTTTTGCAATAGTTTGATTACATGGTGACTACAATGGGTTTATATGACAGCGTGCACACATGCAACAGCTGATATCAAACTAAAAGTTTGATCAACCAAACATTTTGTGTTGTGGCACAAACTAATCGATTGTGCAACCGATTTGTGTCATACTTGTCTAAACAGATGTGAGCACACTTGCAACAAACAGTTGGATCAGTGAAGTATTGTTGCCTGTCACGGAAACAAGTCTTCTTCAGTGCGACAAGGTACACAATTTATTTATTTTTATTAATCATTATTATCTTTCTGCTGGAGAGATGGCTTTCCTCCACTTAGTATCTTCGTAAGTGATATAAGGGCGCATTAGGTCCAGAAGTTATCAAATGTGTCAACACTCATGCGATAGTAACTAAAAATTTTCTCCGGGTGGGCTCGTAAATCTGTATAAATTTTATGAAACTGTACTTTCACCAAACGTTGGGTAGTGTGATTGGATGTAACCAATATCACCTCTTTATTCTAATTTTCTTCCTTCTTCTCCGCTCAAGGGCACACACCACAGCTAACTAATTGAAATCCATGTTTAAACTGAGCAAATTTAGTAGCACTGTTTGAAGTTACGCGTGTGTGTACGGTTTACCCATTGGTGGATCAAACTGTTGTGTCACTATTGGGCAACTGATAATGATATGTGTGCCCCCTGCCTTATAAATACTGTGTGTCGGATTTCAGAGACACCCATATTCGTGGTATAACTCAATGAGTTGTAATACAAGAGTATTACTCCACTCCATAGCCACACGTAAAAAGAATATTCTATTAGGTTTGCTGTGGATGTTCCCTACGGCCGCGTAAGTTTTATGTGCCCCTGAACAAAAATATTTATTTTTTTATTTTACAACTTTGCCTGTCCCTGGCCTTAGATCAAATAAAGGTAGTTAAATGGATTTTGTACAAAATTAATATTTATATGTTATATGGCTTACCCCGGGAATTTATTTTATTTTGACCCTAGCCCTTTAATTAACACACTTGTGATTTTAGAATTTTATTTTTAAAGAATGGCTTAGGCCTGGATAATTTTGTTTAAAATGTTTATCTAGAGAGTGTTTGAACTAACAAATAACACTGTGTACTTGTTTTTTGGCCAACAATTTGCGTTGTTTGCTGATAAGTGATGTTTTTAAATTCCAAATTTTTCGAATATGGCTCAAACTATTTGGTTCAAAATGGATATCTGATAAAAAATTTAATCTATGAATAATTTTAAGTGTTTGATATTTTTATAAAAAAAAATAGTAGTTCTAGTAGTTTAATAATGACTGATTTTTGAAAAATTTAGTTGTTTTTTGGGGGAAATATGTTTAGTGATTTTATTCAAAATTGGTATTTGAGAAATATTTTACAAATACATTATAAAATTCACTTATAGGAAATTTTAGAATATTTGAAATTTTTCAAAAATGACCTTTAATATTGTTCAAAATGGGTATTTGGAAATTGATTTTGATGATGAATATATATATTTACAATAATATAAATAATTTAAGGGTGGTTTAAAAATAAGTGACTTTTAAAAGTTTTGTACAGTTTTGTTTAAAAATGTATATATGAAGAGAGTTCATTCCAATTGACAAGATAGGTTTATTTAGGTAAACTTACTTGATGGTAGTTTACTGAACATTATTTTTCAAAATTTTGCTCCAGGCTATAATAAACTATATGAGAACGTGTGTACGATTGTATTGTATCATTTATTTGTATAGTATTGTTGTAAATGTGGATCATTCTATCCCCCCTGTTTCTGTTCTCTACACCACCTCTCCACTACCTTCCAGAAAAATAACTATGGACCACTTGCGGTGGTCACATGGTCTAAGCTCCACTCTTTCAATATACTGGATTGCTGATGTGAAGATTGGAGCTTGGTTCCCGCTTGGGTGTACTGATGGTTTCCCCATCTAAATGGTTTACACTTTCACTCCACGCAAATTCGGGTACACTTCCTCTAAATTCAAACCTTATCATTCCTTGTAATTAATCGTAATTAGTTGATTTGTGTACAACCCAACCGGGACGTGACGAAAAAAAAATAGTCTACTTGCCCAAATTGCTAAAAGTCCGATTGAGTAATTCGGACTCCCCTAGCTAGAAATTGAATACTAGATAGGTGCCTCTTTAGGGACTCGTGTTTGAATCCCGATTTGAAGTTTCGAGGAAAGACGAGAATCCATGTGGTTCGAATTTGTGAACTATCGGGTGCTAATAATCCTTGCCTGCCTGCCAAGTGAATAAATAAATGTCAGTGTAAAAACAACGCATCATAAACTGACTCATACTATGTAGTATATGTGTCACCTTAGCTCGTTCGGTAGCACGCTTGCCTTTGAAGCTTAGAGCCAACAGGTCAGATCCTGGTCGTGGCAGAAAAATTATATTTGGAGAGCTAATGTAGGCTTGCACTTTCAGAGTGAATAATTATCGTCCGTGGTAATGGATGATGGGTCTGTTCTAGATCTGAATTAACTTGTAATTCATGTGCTGATAAAATCAGTCATTTCAGAAGGTGTGTAAGTACGTTAAATACCTGAAAACAAAATTATAAAAGTTATATTTAATTCACTTTGTATTTTTTTTCTAGTACCATGTCTTACAAACAGTTCAGGTCATTACGCTAACTACGCTAATGTGCTAGGGATAAGCAAGGTTGAATTTAAAGGAAGTGAACCCACATTTGCTTGGGAAAAAAGTGGAAACACCCTAAGTAAGCCATACTGGGATTCAAACCCCGATTTCCCTGTCATCGACAGTAAAGTTTATTGCGAGAGTTACGCCTGAGACCATGCGGCCATCGAAGAAGGTAATTTAATTTGAGTTTAAACACTGGGCAAGATATTCAGAATTTTAAATTTTGAAATCAATTTCAAATAAAATAGTAGTGCTATTTTCAAAAATATATATTATATTCCACCGAATTTCTTATATCTTTCCCAAGTGTAAGAAACGGGTAACTCATCTAATTTCTTCAGACAGAGGCCGCAGCTAATCTGTCCTAACGAGTGTGGATTTTTTGTTGTTCAGCTTTTAATCACTTTATAAACTACACATCTGTCCAAGAACTTTTCCTTCAGAGTTGAAATGTAGGTTTTTATTGTTTTTTTTACACCTAATACCTGTGGTCATCAATCCTCCTGAAACTTTCAAAGCTAAGCCATCACATCTAAACTTGGTAACATCACCTTCAAAGTTTAGTGGCCAAATATCAACGTTGGCAGCTCTGGTGTGATTTGCACTGGTCGATGCCGGTGGCTGTGTGAGTAAAGTTTATTATCAGTGACGGGATGGAAATGGAACTGAGAGACTCAGTGGGAAGGCGCTTTTGAAATAGACGTTCACTTGGACAGCGACATGATATTCCTCTTTTCTGGAACGGATATCATTCATTTCACATGCTATGACAAGCAAACTTAAAACAATTTTTGCATATAATAAGTATTACGAAATTTAAAATGTCACATGGTAAACTAGGATCTTAAAAAACTAGTTTTTTTTATTTTCTTCCTCTTGACCTCTCTAGGAAAAAAGTATCGTGATCGTCAAACTCAAGATTTTTATAAATGTCGACGTTTCATGACCCCTTGAAACAGAAAAAGTTTGTTTGTGTGAAAATATAATTGTATATTTTAATTTTTTTATTTTTATTATTCAACCGTCAATTCGGCTGAGTCGGTAAAGTGATATTCTCATAATCTAGAGTTTGCATGTTCAAATCCTATCATCTCTGGTTTTTTTTAAATTTATCAAATTTAAACTTTAATTTTAAATGATTCTATTAGTAAACATATCATTTGTTTTTTTTCCCTTGCCATCTGTCTATATCTCGGGTTATTAGAGCCGAAACTATTTTACCGATTGGGCTAAAACCTGGTATTTGGAGTTCTCATAAGGTCCCTTCAAGGGTGATTTGGAATTAGATATATAATTCTAATATTAAGGGTATTTTACTGAAGGTCAAAAAGAGATAAAATTGATTTCCTCAAAATCCGCTTTAACGATTTTTATTAAATTTTGTATCTAATAATTGTTTAACGCCTCAAACAAGATGGTAATTCTTGTTTTCTCATGAAAATGACTTTAAGGGAACTTTAAATAAATTATCACTGTAAAGTTGTAGTACTGTTTAAATTAAAAATATCTTGATCTGGAATATATTTTTATAAAATCAATAGTTTCTGAGCTATAATAAAATATATACCGTTCTTATGGAATGCTTATAAAAATGTAATTAATTGATTGCTATGCTCTTTGGTGGACAGAGATGCTCCTATATTCTCGATGTTTCTGTAACAGTGTATATTGTCACATTAAGGTTTTTTTGTAGTGTGTCTGCAACAGTGTATATTATTTAGTTTCATACATTTTCTCACGTTTTTGGTAAATATGTCCTATTTTAAGATTAAAGAAAGAGAATGTCTGTGAGGTGCATCATACTAATTTTTTTAATAAGTTATAAAAGTACTATAAGAGCTACGGCAATTCAAATAAATGGTACGGTGGACCGCACAAGCATTCTCGCTCCCTTATCTAAATTATAGCTCATAAGAACACAGATATAGAAACATAAGGGGAGAAAAAAGCAAAGAGCAAACATTAAATAGTATAAAGTGTTACAGAAACACATTATTTGTTCTGTGCATTTACAAATCTCCAATTCCAAAAATCCCTCTGAGGAACCTCAGAAAAACCGTGTATACCAAGTTTTAACTCGATCACTCAAATTGTTTCGATCCCACTCCGAATATCAGACGACAGAGGGGAAAAAAAAACCACTTTTTTTGGGGTTCAAAGGGTTCATAAAACGTTGACATCCATCAAAATATATAATTTAATTTTTGTTTACGATCACAATACTTCCTATCTACGAGGGGTCACAAGAAAGTAAAAATTAAGTTTTATTTTAATAAGCAAAACAAAAATTGTTAATTTATTTCAACACGTCTTAGACCCGGAATAGCTGTACGAATTTTATTTTTGCTAGTGGGGTAGGAATTATTTTTAAAGGAAATATAACCGCATTTGCGTTATGAAGAGGTGGGTAAACATTTATGGGGGAGGGGGTACCTCTCAACACACACGGATGGGGCGTGAACCCTAATTTCCCCGTCAAGGACTAATCAGCTTAGGGGAGAGTGACATTTAGTCCACATGACTGATGATGTGTGGTGCAAGTGTTCATTATAAAACACCATATATTCACATAAGTCAAAAAAACATGTATAGCAAATTTTGTTTCAGAAATCTTAGTATTATTATTTATTATTATTAATATTGTTAGAGTTTATAGACTCAGCGACACATTGAGGTCATTAGGGCCTTGAACAATATAAAAACATAGTTAAATCCCTGTAAAGTAGTCTCATAATAATTCAACTGTCGGAATATGCAGGTGAGTACACAATATAAAAAACAATATATAAGATAAATATAAAAAGAAAATCTCAATATGATAAAATACCCATTTGAGACACTTCATAGGAATGCTCAAATGGTATATTAGTACGAATTGAGTGATACACCTGCAAAAAAAAACACAAAAAAACACAGGTGTATACACTACATTAAAAGTACAGAACAAACCCATTAAAATATTGCACATTAAAATGACAAAAACATGTTAAAATAATAATAATATGTTAAAAAGACAAAACAAACATTATAGTAAAATATGTGAAAAAGACAAAACAAATATATTAAAATATACTAAAAATGTTTAAAAAAACTCAATATGAGATAAAATCCAAATCCCCACTTTAAAAAAGTTACTCAAATGTCATTTAAAAGATTCTCTGGCCGTGTAAAACGGAGTAAACAAATTACTCCATCCACGCTTTCACATAATAAAAATCGTAGGTCACCTTTAAAATCAAGAGCCAGGCGAATATGGGCATATTTACAACACTCCACCAAAATGTTCTACAAACAAGTGGAGCATCGCAAAATTCACACACTGGAGGTGGATCCGCACTCAATAAAAATCCATGGGTCAATGAAGTGTGTCCGACGTGGAGCCTTGTCACGATGACCTCCTCTCTTCTAGACGTATAGAAGAGGGCCACCACGACAAACCATTCGTGTAGATGCGCTTAAAACCCTGAAAGCGAGTGGAGAGGAGCAGGTTAAGGGTCCTCTAATATATGGTCGGCGAGGTGGTCGCTTTAGGGAACTTGGCAAGATCAAAATGGCATTGAGGTAGGCGTATCTTCCAGAGAGAAACTCAACCTGGAGATGTGGGAATAGCCTTTGGCAGGACTATCCCACACGCGTCGAGAACCGATAGAATCCTGATCCCAACCGGCCTTGTACTACGCCATTTGGCCTCATACAAGACTCGATTGGGGTGATGGAACACAGGACGGTAGGCAACATGCTCTGGCATGCAGTGAAGTTTCGACACGTAGGATGCCAGAAGATAGGACCGCCGGTAAGAGAGAGGGGGCTCACCGGCGTCGGCACAGATGCTGACGACTGGACTGGTACGAAATGCACCAGTAGCCAGTCGTATGTCAGCATGGTGGACACTATCCAGCATCTTTAACACCGAAGGTCTCGCTGATCCATACACTAAACAGCCGTAGTCTAGTTTCGATCTTACCAAGGCCCTATACAGGCGCATCAAGGTTTCCCTATCAGCACCCCAGGACCGACCGCTAACCACTTTGAGCAGGTTGAGTGCTTTTATACACCTCGCTTTCAGTTCTTTGATGTGGGGGATCCAAGTTAATTTAAAATCAAATAAAAGTCCCAGGAAACTTACGGTCTCTGAGACTGGTAAAACAAAGTGGTTCATTAAAAAAAAAAGGGGGTCTGTCTGTGTTCCGCGTAATCTATTGAAGTGGACGAACGTTGCCTTGACTTAGGAGAAACGAAAGCCATTACGCGATGCCTACAACCACAGATTGTTTACACCGAGTTTTATCTGCCATTCAGCCCTTTGGAGACTTGATGAAATGCAATAAATTGCGTAGTCATCCACAAAAAGGCATGAACGGACAGGTAAGCGCACGTTGTCCACAATTACTTTTTTTTTTTTGCGTTGGCAAATAACGTAAAGCTTTGAATACTGCCCTGAGGCACCCCATTTTCTTGAGTAAAATTAACCGGATAAGGTGTTATTCACCCTTACCTGGAAGTGTCTGACATAAAATTATCAATAAAAACCGGGAGGTTCCCTTCCTCGGAGCCCCCAACTAAATAGTGTTTCTAATATACCAGGTAGTGTCATAAGCCATCTCAAAATCAAAGAAAGCAGCCAACACATGTTGTTTATGGAGAAAGGCGTCACGAACAGTCTTCTCGAGACGAACGAGATGATCCACCGTGGATCAGTTAGGGTTAAAATCACATTGAAGATCAGATAGCAGATTGCAGGATTCTAAATACCAAATTAATAGTTTATTTATAGTTTTTTCTAATACTTTACATACACACATAGTTAAGGATATGGGTCTATAGCTAGTTGGAGTTAATTTATCATTGCCACTTTTATGTATGGGGATAACGGTTGCTTGCCTCCAATTAGAGGGGAACTGACGAGATTCCCAAACACTATTGTAAAGGTCTAAGAGGAACGCCCGTCCAGCAGTGGGCAGCTGACGCAACATTTCGTAATGAATATCGTCAGGGCCAGAAGACGTGCTTCCTGCCTGGGACAGGGCATGGGTCACCTCATCTCTAGTAAAGGGGGAGTTATAATCCTCCCCCCGACTTTGACCAAAATCAATAGTATTGCGCTAGATGCTCCGCTTATGCACTGTGATCTCGTTAGTGTTGCTCGCAGTGCTAGAGATTGTGGCAGAAATCGAGCCCAATACATTGACAACCTCCAAAGGGAAGGAGACAAAATGAACCGTAAGACATGAGGGCAGTTATATTATTTATTGAATTTTTGCTACTAGGTAATTTACGAATATTGTCCCAAATCTTAGTTGTAGAAGTGGAAATTGTAAGGGTAGAAATAAACTGTCTCCAAGACTTTCTTCTGCTTTCACGAATTACATGGTGAGCTCGAGCACGTAGAATCCGGAATGACTGCAGATTTTCCAAAGTAGGACGTCGATGGAAGAGACGCAAGGCCCTTCAAAGGTCAGAAATAGCCAACTGACACTCCTCGTTCTACCAGGAAACAGGGTGGTGGTGCGGATTTGGCGAGGATTTTGGGATGGAAGTCCGCGCCGCCGCGATGAACGTTGAAGTAAAATGTCCTATCCTAACATTGACGTTAGGAGAATAGGTCCAACAAATACGGCGAGATCGCGAAACTTGTCCCATTCAGCACATTTAAGCACCCACTGAGGTGCCCGTGCTATAATGGGAGGATCTTGAAAAGGTGTAAGCAGAGTGGGAAAGTGATCACTGCTACATAAGTCTGGGTGAACCTCTCTAAGGAACGGAGAAGCAATCACAGGGCTACAGAATGTTAGGTTGATTGCAGAGAAAGCACCATTAAAGGTGGAGAAGTGTGTCTGGGTCCCGGTGTTCATTAACACCAGGTCACCCGAGACAAGAATATCCTCAACTCCTCTCCCACGAGCGTCTGTAAGGTTAGACCCCCACACCAGGTTATGAGCGTTAAAGTCCCCCAAGATGATATATGGGGTGGGAAGTTGTATAAAGAGGGCCTCTAGGCTCCTCTTCGAAACACGTTCACCTGGTGGGAGATGGATGCAGCATACTTGGACCTCCAAAGAAAGGGAGGCTCTGACAGCAATCACTTGGAGATCATATATAATCTTTACACTCTTATGATATATATTGCTACGTGCGAGTAAAGCCATACCTCCGCCAGTCCGATCAAAGAATGGTTTGTCAGTACGATATACATCGTATCCACGAAGCATCGGGTTGTCAGTTGGGTGGAAGTGGATCCTGCAAACACAAGATGGAAGGATGCAGGGAAGAAATAAGTAGTTTAATTTCCTCAACACGTGCATAGAAACCTCTGCAATTATATTGTAGTAGCGACATTTATTTATATGAAATATTTTAATCCGCGCAATCCATAACACTATCCCTAATAAATAAAAATTGATTTAGGACCTTTTTTGGGCCCACGTGCCTCAGAGAGCCTCTCCTGGTACTCTCACCTTATAAGAGTTTTTGGTTCACCAGAAGAGAATGGGGTGCCATGTCCTTCCGCGAAGGCTTAGACAACGACTTCACATTTTTTATTTACTTTTACATCAGTTGTCCCTCGCTGGGCTTTTTTCAGAGCACCAGTTGGACCTACCTTCCTAGCCTAACCTGTTCCACT
>CABFWB010003674.1:32674-43221 GCA_902151455.1 Timema bartmani
AAAAAAAAAAAAAGAAGCAAAGGCTACACTAGGCCAGTCCGCACCTCTCAAATCTGGATGAATGCTATCCATGCTTTTAAATACAAGTGGCTCCACTAGGCCGGTCCGCACCGGGTCGGCGTAGTGTAACCACTTGCTCCCAAATATCGTGGACGTGGGACATCTCCGTAAATGTTCGGTAGTTCTCGAACTGTGTTTTCATACCAACCGCGAAACAGGGCACAGATCATTGTGGTGGGTTGTTAAGTTTTTCTGCGTTTTATTATTTTAAAATAAAGTGCGTTTTAAAGAGATGGATTACAAGATACTTATCATTTATGTACAAAAGTACAAAGAACTCTATGACCAAACAGATTCGGGGTACATGAACAATATGCGGAGATTAAACAATTGGGAAGAAATATGAAACAAAATGAATGTTTCAGCTAAGTGCTATATTTTAATGTTTTATAACAGTATTATTAATACAACAGGAATACATTTTTCAATTTAATTTAAAAAATAGTGGTATTAGTAAAACTAAAATAACAAAAATGGTAATAACTAAACGAGTTAGTAGAAAAATCGAGAGTTGTGCAGTTTCCTTAAAAATTTCAAATAAACTTCACCACCATAATATGATTTGTTTCAATAAAAATTATATGATAAAGAGCTGCCACTTAATTACGTTGTATGGTTGAAGTATTTGTCTCCGTAAACAGTATATTTTCATTACAATAACTTTACGTTAACTTGTTTTTTTGTTGTTTTTTCCATGGTTTCCACAATACTACTTGCGGGAGTGCCGTGCGTGCGCATAATTTCGTTCCTTCTTTCACATTCGGCGCGGTACGGTGCGGCAAGTGTAGTCACTTGCTAGAAATTCGGTGCGGACCGGCCTGGTGTAGCCGTAGCTTTATTACTCATTTGATAATACTTTTTATTGATAATATAGTATTACTGGTAAGCAAATAATGATTATTTCCGAATAGGATGACATTAATCAATTTCAATAAATGTTTGCAATGAAGATGGATGCCCTATCTATCTTGTTCGGAAACTTCTATTTAATATATAATGACAAATAAATTGTTACCTCCAGTTTCATTTAGCTGTTTAGCAGGGCCCGGTTTCCCTTGCTTTGGAATAAGACTCCCCGAACCCCAAACAAGTTAAAAAATTGAGTAGTTACTGTTTAGGAACAAAATGAAAATGCAGAATTACCAAGGTAAAAACCGCCCCAAAAATATGGGCACACAGGACAAGGAGACGATCTATAAGCTCAAAAGTAGTGGAAATTAACGAGCTGAATATATTTTATTTATATTCTAGACCTATATAATTATGTGTTACTAAATAAAAGCATTGATAATATTTCATTATTACCTAATACGCAAGATCCAAACGGGTAGTATGACATTGAGCTAAAAAAAAAACTTAAATTAACTAAATGAATACCTAATATATTAAATTTAGCTATTTCCTACGAAGAATTAGTCCATAAAAACAATTTTATTTATCTTGTAAAATAAAAATAAATTTCCCTAGCTTTATTAAACCTAATATTATAGGCTACAACCAAAAAATATGTTTACTCTAGGAACACAATAGTCTAATTATGTCACGATTTAGCTTTTTCTAAGTGAAATACATTTTTCTTAACTTCCTTTATCTTTTTCAAAATATAGTTTTTAATTAAAAGTCAGACTCTTCTGGCTATTTGGGGTTGTTCCTCTACAGTAAGTAAATGCTCAATTTTCTACCATACGAGAAGTGTCCTATTATATTAGCTTTAGAAATATTTTTTGAAAAGATTTCCCCCATCCAATTCCCGGTCTTTCATTTTGAAATTTAATTTGTTTTCAGTGTTTGAGGTGTTGCTTATACATACATGCCTGACAAATTTTACTCTTTTAACACACTAAGAAGTAGTTTTTGATGTAAGTGTTGGAAATTTCGAAAAATCCCTTCACCCCCTCCACTTCCATTTCACCAACGCCCTATTAAACATTTCAAACATTTAAAAATTATTTAGATATTTGGAGCAATCCCACTAAATTCCTGACAAATTCTAATTTTCTATCTCACTTAAAAGATTTTTTGTGTGTGTTTATATGCCACCCTCCCCTTTCCTTTACCCAAAGTTCATTTTTTAAATTTGAAATTATTTTACATTTTTTTGGTTATTTGGAGTGGTCCCTTAAACTTTCAGCCAAGTTAAAGTTCTATACCACTCTTGTAAGTTGTTGTTTATATTAGTTTTGAAAGTTTTGAAACCCCCTCCCCCATTTCATTAACTCCAACTTTGAAATCTTAAATTGTAATACGTGTTTAGTTATTTGGAGTCGTACCTCTACCTGTCTGCTATATTTCAACTATCCACGTTCTATAATATTTTTTTCCCTTTTAATAGACCCCCAATTCCCGGTGCCCCATTTTGAAATTTCCCAATTTTTAGAATTTTATGGTTGTATGGTAGAGTCCCTCTATCTGTCAAATTTCAGATTTCTTGAAGGTTTAGAAGTGTTGTAACAATTCATGTGGAAGGAAGCAGGAAAAGGTATGTCATTTTTAAGTATATTGTCTTTATGTCAACAAAGGGGTGTTCTATATGCAGATATGTCATTACAATAAAATTCATAGATTAATAATTTGCTTATTTGACATATGCTTGTGACACATTATATATACTTATATTAGATATGGGAAATTCGATTCTTTGATACGTATCGATTATTGAGGTTATCGAGAGAATTGAGAAGGTAGCCTCGATTCTTGATGCTTCGATTCCTAAAAGATACGTGCAAATGATTGTGAATGCTTTTGTTAAGAGATTAATGAATATTAGATGTTCATAACACATTTTTTCGTTATTTACTCCATATATTTTTATAATAAAATATATAAAAATATTTATCACATTCGAAAATCTGAAAAGTGATGTTTTGCTTCAATTTGTAAAGATGTTTCCCAATGCATTCCAGAAACATAAACAAACCTCTATATTAACAGATACCAACCCTGCGTTAAGAAATATATTACGATTGATTTGCAAATTTACTGTCACAACGTAAATAATAATAATAAAGGTGAAGTTTATTTTAAAGTTTTAAAGCCAAATGTAAAATCATCACTGTAATTTATAAAGACAAAAATCTTTCAAAAGTCTAATAAATTAAAAATAGCTTTTAATTTTATATTGTAGGCCTATTCCAGTAAGACTCTAATATCGAGGAATTGAAGTAAAAATTTAAGAGTCGGAATCGAAAAACTGCTATCGTCCCCTCTATTATATATATCCATCCCTTTGTTGACATAAACAATAAATGCTCACAAAGGGACATACCTGCTTGTGCCATATTCGAATGGTAGACTATATAAGCTATAACATAGCTATGTTCACTTTATTTCTAATATTCCACTTATGTTCGAACAATTGAATACAATAATAACACGATCAATAATTTTATGAATTAGCACATTACATTTAAACTATACGGCTATAAATTAACAGGTGTTGTGATTGCTGAGGTAAAAAGGTCTGGGGCTCAAATCCCTGTTCAGGACATTTATATTTTTCAAACCAAATAAGCCTAGCAGAAGAATTTTGAATGAGATAATGTAAATATTCCTCTAAAAATAAACACGTTTAGAGCTCTTAATATCTGCATTCTTCCTTCATATTATTCACTAGCCGCCACTGATGGAGTAAGTCTTACTACTGTATTCGTTTTGTGAGTAGTAAACCTCGCTTTCTCCATGTATTTAAGCTACACATTCTATTTTTACTTTCTCGCTATCTTAAAGGTAACGAAAGTATTGTGATCGTCAAAAAAATTGGACTCGAGATTTTTATGAATCTTGACGTTTCATGACACCACGAATCCGAAAAAGTGGTTTTTGAATTTCCGTCTGTCTGTCTGTACCTCCGACTAGAGCCTAAACTATTTTATCGATCTGGCTAAAACTTGTTATCTAGAGTTTCATAGGGTTGCCCCGAGGTATTTTTGGAATTGGATATCTACCCCTATAATTAAGGGTAGTTTACTGAAGGGCAAAAAAAGAAAAAGTCAATTTTCTCAAAATCGGCTCTAACGATTTTGAATAAATTTCACTTCAAAACATTTATAAATATTCTAAACAAAATGGTTACTCTCAATATTTCGGCAAAATTACTTTAAGGGCTCCGGTCTGATGCGTAAATTATCATTTTCTATCATATCTCCGAAACTATTTGAGATATAAAATTTTCTATCATTGCAAATATGTATATCTCTTTATAATACAAATATTTTATTCGAAACATATTTTTATAAAACCAATAATTTTTAAACTATACGCCAATATATATATATTATATATCACAAAAATAGGCACATAAATAGTCATTATAAAGTAAAAAAGGCAATAAATAGGCACCAAAAAATAGGCACACAAAGAGGCATAATAATGCAAAAAAAGGCAACAAAACACTAAAAAATTTTACTATTCATTCTTAAAATCCAGCATAAACTTTCTATAAACACAAATTAATTACTATTAGAGTTAATTACCAAATACTTCTCAAGATTTTCAGGTGTAGATTTGGTTCTGTTTTCTGACAAAATGTTTTTATACTGTGATAAACTTATCTCGACTTCACATGAAGACATCGGGCAAAACTTCAGACAGGCTAGCTCAGCTGAGCTAAGCTTGACTTCTGGGAGTGATGTAGTTTGTCCTTCTAAGATGTCTGCAATACTTGCCATCACTTTCCACCCAGGATTTCGCTGCAATACTCTGTTAAATTTGTCGACGATGGCCGTGCCAACTGGGCCAGAAGCCTGATTCAGGTTTTTTTCTATGCCCCGAAATCTGTATTCTCCAGCTTCTTCCAAGGAATATTTGCAGCTACCATTGCAGAGCATAAATCAGCAAAAAATTGCTCTTGGGTTTTAACGGCATCGTTAACTTCAGGAAAAATTGGTTGCGGTCCTGTTTTCTTTCTGGAATTCTTCATATGTGTTGCAGTATTTTTGTGTTGTTCTAGGTGATACTTACTTCTCGCATTTTACCTAAATATTATAAATGGAAATTTTCATCCCTTAATATATGTGCATCCTATAAATTAAAATTAACAAAGCATCATCTACAAGAGAACTAAGATTACAATTTTTTTAAAAGATATTTATGTTACGCTTTGGTAAATATCTACACTTTGTCGTTGAAATCCTTCAATAAGAAATTAAACCTAGTTTAAACAATAGAAAAGAATCATGGTTTACTTTTAAACGGTAGACGAAATATATAATAAAAACCTTAACTTTTAAAATTAATAATTTAATTTACCCTTTTGAAAAGGCAACGTACTTCTTTGGAACATGGCTGACAAAATTTATTTTGCCATCCGTTGTGACATTCCTATCCCCACCAATCCACTGTTTGAATAATACACTTTTATACGATTTCTCTTTAGGTATTTTCTATTAGTTCAATAATCTACACTGAGTCCAATACAAAGAAATATTAATGAACAGATATGCACATCCAACAACAACGTGATATACACAACCACTTAATAAACTGACACTGCTGTGCGCTAGAAGAAAATCTTCGTCACCAGTCTGACCAGTCTGAACCTATCAGACCGCTGTACACATGGGATTTTCCTACCTATCACGAGTATCCACGTGGAATAACCTAAGGGGTGAAGGGGGGTGGGGCGGGGGTGGCAGCCACAAGTATTTAGAAAGAAAAGAAGAGGGTGGGAGGAAGAGAGAGATAGAAAAAAGGCACTTTAAGGCTCCCAATTGTAAAATAGGCACTATACAACGAAATAGGCATTTATAGGCACTATAAAAGTTATCCCATTATCTTTGCACTTATCGAAAATAAAATTATACCTCAAATGCCTACTTTTCAAAACATAGGAATAAAAAAGGCATTTAGGGCAAAATCCGCCCCCTAGTTATGAGTGTCATTAATAACAATCCTACATCACAGAAAGTTCTTGCCATTATTACATGTGCAGTGCCGCACGCCTAATTCCTATGCAACTTGCTATACTCGTATGCTCGCACAGCTTTGCTCTCCCGGCGCTGTACGCCGAAACTGTGAACACAATTTAATGGTATTAGCATAATTTTCCGGATGTAAATGTACAGGGATTTTTTTGTATTAATTTTTTTAGAACAAACTATATGTGCAGTTTTGGTGTTGAGTTTCCAAACACCCTGTGTATATAAATACACAGGGCCACAAAATGCATTGCTATATATATACATATAGATATATATATATATCTTTAATATATATAATTCTTCTGTACGTGTGTATGTCACTGAACTCCTCCTAAACGGCTGGACCGATTTTGATGAAATTTTTTTTGTGTGTTTGAGTGGGTCCGTGGATGGTTTGGATTCACAATTGGACCCGGTAGATGGCGCTGCAATCGGGTTCTAGGATTTTTGTTTATTTTTTAGGGAATTTATTTTTAGGGGGGATTTTTTTTTTTTAGATTTTTTCCATATCACCTATATATATATANGCCACCCAAACGAAAAGCCAACGTTTGGGCAGGACAACGTCTGTCGGGTCCGCTAGTATATGTGTGTGTGTGTGTGTGTGTATATATATATATATATATATGAGACAATGCATTTTGTTAACATCTCGAAACAAAGTCTCTCATGTTTGTTTAAATGTTTAGGAGCAGAATTAGTCAAGTATTTAAACTCCCCGACTTTTCCTTATTTTTGATTATATTCCCTGACATTTACCGCTTTTCCCTGACTTTTCCAGGTTTTCCTTGTTTTCTCTGCCTTTAGCCATCATGCTAAAGTGTAGATTTTAATAACATTTACTATACGTCTACATACGCAGGTGATCCTACAACTTCCAGGGAAAGTCGAAAGATGTTCACTATCGTCATCACTCACTCCACCATGCATGTGGTTAGTGTGTTGCAAACTCCCAGGCGTTCGAGAGCGACGAGACCCAACCTAACCGTTGTTTACATCATGAGGTAGAGTTTAAACTGTGTACCTCACCTCTACTGTTGGAGATTTTGATTTGATCTGGAACAAGTGAGCGCAGCGGTTTCCATACACGATTCACGTCTAACGCTCGTATCGCAACTCCCTCCTCCCCTTTGGGTAGACAACGTATTGTTCTCCCTCGGAAGACGCCTTGACGCTTGCATCTCGATGTCGTCACGTGGGTATTGTGTAGCACCATCATCGATTTTACATTGGTCTACAATGTACCCTTCGTTTACCCTGAAATGTACACTATCGTGTAGCTAAAATATGAGGCGATGGTGTAATCAAGTCAAGACCGCCATCTTTCAGGATAAACTTGAGTCCAATCTTTATAGGTAAAGCCTTTTCGAAAATATAAACTTTTTCTGTCAAGTTACTTTATAAGTATTGTTAATATCTACCATAGTTGTCAGCTTCAAATAAAACGATCTGACGTATGAATATGTGAAGATAGTTGTAACATTTCTATCTTTCAGAGTGATAGGTAAAATTTATCGTAAAGTATATATTTTCTAAAGAAAACTATTGACAGTATAAATATATAAGGTGACTGCTGGAGAAGAATGTGGGTGTGGCTCATAAGAAAGGGAAGGGGACCCATAAGCGGCACAACTTTGTTGATTGCTTGGTTAAGACAGAAAGTTTATCGCTCTGTGTCGGTGGCTAGGACAAGCTAGCTATCCTTCATAATTGGACGATCACCCCAAGCGGCCAGGTTATCACACCAGGGGCCAAGGAGGGGTTGATTGGTGTAAAATTGGTGAGTGGGGGGTAGCAAGTTTCTAGAATGTTCCTTTGGAGTCTCTTTATCATGTATGGAGTGAGGAAGCTCTATCCAGTTTTTAAGTGTCGGTTGAGAGACGCAGTTGTTCCGGGCAATAGGTGACTTGGTTCACCATAAATGTAATCAGCGTAACTTGTAATAAATACTTTTAATTAATTGATTTATTGATATATTACTCCAGTTTAGTTAATTAATCCTAAGAAGCATCGCATGTGAATATGTTAATTTATTAATAAAAATCTACGATAGTTATGGTTTGACAAGGAAAAAGATTGAACGTAACTAGAGAAGGCCTTTCATATGAATATTGGACTGTAGTGCATATCTGCACAAGTTCCAAAACTATATAGATACATTCCGGGCGAGAAATTTAACAGAGTATCCAGCCAAGCTATATTTTAAAATAGGTTTTCCAGAGTCAATTTCCAACTTTCTCAGTCACTAATAAATAAAAAAATACTCTTTTATTAAGATCCAAACTTAATGTGATAATACTTTTAGACACACACATTCTAAAATTGTGTAACTCTATGACGAGGTTAAAGGATTACAGACTAAAGCAAAGGGCTACTGGCCATTGTAATCTAAGTTCAATTTCAGTGAGATCATATTGAGACGTTAAAAGATCACCATACACTAGTAGTAGTTTAAAATTATTGCGAGACACATTCTTTTTTAGTTTATCTGTCCCATAATGCAATCGAATTCATGCGCATGCGTACAGTCAAGACAAAACTTTGAGGGCGTGTGGTAGAGAGGTGTAAAGATGACACGAATATCACATTTTGACTTTGATAATTAGATTAATATGCTCAAAAGGGACAACTGTGTTAAAAAAAAGATTAGTAATGAGTAACTGGAAGAAAAATATTATTTTGACTATTGTAAATAAAATCTGCGTATTTTTTTAGTGAATATGTGAAAATTCCAGAAATCGAATCAAATTCCCAGAATAACTTTTCCTGACCAAGCAAATTCCCTTAATTTTCCCTGTTTTAAAGGTCACTGGACACCTTGTTTAAGTTGAGACACCAGAATATTCTGAAAATGAAGCATTTAAAAAAAATTATTCTGAACGGAAGTTTTTGAGGGGGAAAAAGAACAGCACTAGCAATTTTTGATTTGATGGACGTCTTCAAGGTTATTTCAAGAAACCCGTTTTTTTTAATGAAAACTTGTAATTTTCAACGGCATTTTATTTAAAAAAAACTTTTGCCTAAAACTTGTTTTTATCTGACAACAATTTTTAAAGATATTTTAAATTGTATTTTTTATAACTATTTTTATTCAAATAACTTTTTATTTCATTATGTTATTCTTAATTACCTTAAGTTCAATATTATTCATAAAATTACTTTAGTAAATATTTAATATGATAACCACTAACCTCGGTGCACTTTTCAATTCGCTTTATAAAAGAATGTTGAGCACGTTATTAAAGTTTCTCTATCAATATTTCTGCAAGCATTTCTAATATACTCTTTCATCTTTTCAGGAGTTGTAGGTAACGCTTGATACAATGTGTATATTTGTGTGTGTGTCTGTAGAGTAAAATGCCATCAAAAAATTAAAGGTTTTTAGCTAAAAAAACAAAGTTTACCTTGAAATAACTTTGAAGACATCCACCATATCAAAAATAACAAGTGTAAATATATGTTAATATATATACAAATGATAATGAATATCCTAACATAAAGTGGCAAAGGTGAAATTGGATTACCGTAAAACAAAATGAAGGTCAACATCATTCGGCAAAAAAGTAGGTCCAATCTGACTCGCCTTACAAGCCAATGACATCCGTTAGAAAATAGATCATCCCTAATGATCATGAGTTCCGGGTTCTGATGTGGCTATTAAGCTAAAAAGCTATACATAACACAATATTTGAAAACGTTTAGATTGGATTTTTTAATACAAAAATCACAGGTAATCAAAAATGTCTTATGTATGGCTAAGGGATTAGGATTCGAAAAAATTAATGTTTAAATTTATTACAGTAGGACCCCCGTATCCGCTGATTGCCACTGCCTGATTTTATTTATTTTTAATTAAAGATAAAAATAGTTTATAGTTCACAATACCTACACCTTCACTCCATTTCATATCCTCTTCGTGGGTATTAAGATATATCATCGTCATCATCAACACCATCATCAGCATCATCTGATCGTCTCAACAAGAAGAATGAAAAATAGTAAGTAGTGTACAGTACACCTTATTATTTCTTTATTTAATGTTGGTAATGTCTTACTGTGAATAATTTATCAATTAAACTTTACCGTATTTATGTATGTTATATGAATATCACGTTATCTCATCTGTTCGGACTCTACGCATATGTACTAAGTATACTGGTAAGTTAGGGATGAGGAACCCGAACTCCTTGACATCGGCAGTCTAGTCTAACACGAAAGTGACGCCTTTTTTACTTTCTCTCTATCTTACAGGTAGAGAAAGTATGGTGATCGTCAAAAAAATCGAACTCGAGATTTTGATGAATTTTGACGTTTCATAACTTCCTGAATCCAAAAAAGTGGTTTTTGAATTTCCGTCTGTCTGTCTGTCTGTCTGTCTGTACCTCCAACTAGAGCCTAAACTATTTTACCGATTGAGCTGAAACTTGATATCTAGGGTTTTCATAGGGTTGCCCCGAGGGGTTTTTGGAATTGGATATCTACCCCTAAAATTAAGGGTAGTTTACTGAAGGGAAAAAAGAGAAAAAGTCGATTTTCTCAAAATCGGCTCTAACGATTTTGATTAAATTT
>CABFWB010003674.1:43275-64687 GCA_902151455.1 Timema bartmani
CATTGTATATTATTTTATGCGTGTTCTTATGTGGAGTGGTGATGATACAATGTACATTATTCCGTTCAGAAATCTTACGAGTTTATAGAAAGAGAGAGAAAGTCTGTGCGGTGCGCCGTACCATTTATTTTTTATTGATCTTGCCTAAGGTATTCATGTAATGTATATAAAGCACCCTTTTATGCCCAGTCTTCACCCCGTCGCACCCGTTTGTCGGAGTAGGATACGTAATATTGGACTGTCTACAATAGCACACGCAAGCGCAGTCGCAAAACGGAAGGATATGCACACTGCGCATCTCTTGCGTTTATGTAGCTGCGTTGGCTTGCGTTCAGCCAATCAGAAACAAATAATTATGGTTCGACTACTGTAGTCAACTAAAGCAATTAGCTATTTGGGAGCGTATTACCTGAACGGGTAATAATACACAGTGTTAGAAAAAAATATTATTTGGTAAAGGATAAAACATTGCTAATATATAATAAGAGGTATTGCATTTTAATAAGAGTAATAATTTAATAACTTTAATTTGGCTTTGCTGATGGAGTCATATTGGCTGAAATTATGTTTACCGTCATTTTTCTGCAGACAGTCTTTGTTTTAGCCGACGAGTGAGCGTCCGACTGTTTGCAGATGGAGCCTTAACCTCTAAGTGTTAATTGGGTGCACCTATACCTTTCTATGCCTTTTATTCTTTTGCTTTGACAGCAACAATACCACAGAAGCTTCTTCAACATTCATCGTCGTACTGAATTAACCGGATGTCTTGCGTGCGGCTCTAATATGGTCGCTCGTGTGAAAGGCCGACATTTTGTTGCGTTACATTGTCTTGAAGGTGTCCTGTGTGAAAGGGCATTAAGGTGAGATGGAAAATGATGTGAGAAAAAAAAATCAATGTTTTTGCAGTTTTTATGGCAAAAACCTTTTTTGGCCAAAATAAATAACATATTGTTCCAGTAGAAACATAAAGAGTTTAATTTTCTCCATATGGTGATAACAGTTGTTAAAAATGTATCAAAGTTGTCCTGGAATTTAATGACAACTTTTTCTATTCATTTATAATGTTTCCCATCCAATGCCGCCATGCTCATGACAGATATTCAGGAACTGTTAATATCACCGTGTGAAGAAAATTAAAATCAATATTTCTACCGGATAGATAGTTGATTTATTTTGGCCAAAAATATATTTTGACATAAAAAACTGCAAAGAACACCGGCCTTTTCTCGCGTTCCCTACCATTCCACGTTATGGTACGAGCCTTGTGTACATTTAAGTTAATGGCATTAGTAAGTGACGTGATTTACTGGAGTTGCTCAGTTCGTATCTTAAACTACAAAGCATCTGGTTTGTCTCTGGTCGCCTGTATAATGTAATGAGAGGAACCAGCAAACAAACTAAACTCTCGCTGTCTTACAAAGTGCAGACTGTGATCATATTTATAGTTCATTATTATGCATGAATGCTAGTTTCAGAGTTGGCTGAGTGAGTTTGGAGGGTGATGTAAACAGAATGATACAGAGGGAGAATATCTAACGCCACAACTTGAGTTGACTCACCTGTGGGAATTTAAAACACTCAAAATTAGTGTAAAAGCGAGTTTGATTTATAAATATTAAGATTATCCCTAGAGATACAGAAAAAAATTTATATTATATTTTTATTTTATCATATATAAAAATTAATGTAATAATAGTGAAACTGTTCGAACCTCGAGATTATGTTTTACGTGTCCCCGAACATAAAAAAAAATGTTTTTTGCAATAATTCTGTCTGACTGTCCCTATGTACTGCAAGTCTGAACTCACAACTACTACAGCCGAAAAGGTTTGATGAATTGAATTCAAACTTGATATTTATATGTTACATTGTCAACAACAAGTTAGGATTTCAAATCTACTCCTAAAATTAAGGGTAGTTTACACAATACTGATTTTTGAAAATAATAAAAAAAAATTGCTATAAAAGTTTTGTTCAAAATTTATATCTGAAGAGTGTTTCATATGATTACCAAAGTAATATTTTTCTCTGCAGGAAAAATATTAAAATTATTAGAAATTTTTAAAATTACAGTATACTATAATTATGGGAACGTATGTACACAAATATTATACTAATTCTTTTCAAAATTCTGCTAGATAAAGATTTTTTTTACAAATAATATCATGTTTTAACGGTATTTTAAAGTGATCAAAATGTGTGCTCATAAATGAATCTGGTAGTCATCAAAGACGGACTAAACAAACGTATCAACACAAGAGTGATACTTAATTTGCAGTGATGTTGATTTGTTTTTGTGAGGAACCCATCATTGCTTTGGTTATATAATTTACATTTTTTTAATCTGGTGATAGTCTTGAGCTTGCCACTCAGAATAGTGTCGAAAAAGTGATATAATAAGCATGTAATTATCCTTATAATATTCAAGAGATGTAATCACAGGACCTACCCCATTTGAATTATTTTTAACATTTTTTTTTGTGGGAAAAAATAGTGGGCCTTCTAAAATTAACAGTAATATTGCTCCAGTAGAAACATAGAGCTTAATTATCTTGACGGTTCTTGAATATCTGTCAAGTGTGCTGGAATTTAATGATAACTTTTTCTTCATCTAAAAAGTTTCTCGTCTAATGCAGCTATCCCCTTGACAGATACTTAACAACTGTTGATATTATCATGGAGGGAAACCGGTCTATAGTTCACAGAACTACTAGTAGGACTGTAGTAACGATAAGAACATGAAAAGAAAGAGGTATACAGTTCACAGATCTACTAGTCCCTTTGGTTTAATTAACCTCTCTCCGTGCTAATGAGGCCAACACTTCATATAAACAACCTCTGCCGTCCCTATCTCTTAGTTTAAGACGTGTATAGCCCATATATTAAATGCACAAACAAAAATATATTAAAACTACTTATATTCAATAAGAAGAGTGGCTGGAAGAGAACCATTTTGGATGTATTCTTCGGTACAAAACAAACTGAATCGGACACATCCTTAGGAGGAACTGTCTTCTGCACGACGTCAAAGATGGAAAATGTTAAGGGAAGGAGGAGCTAGGGAAGGAGGAGCTAAGGAAGGAGGGGGATTCAAATATTGGATGACTTGAAGGAAATAAGAAAAATTCTGGGAGCTGAAGGAGGAGTCAGAGGACAGGACGATTTGGCGGTCTAAATAATAATAGTAATATTCAATAGCCAAAGTAAGCTTTGATCTTATGTAAGCGCTTCCAAACCCTATAATACTTTTTAAATCAATCAATTCCATAATGTTCCATTAAGTACAAACTAGACAAAAATGCATGTGATTTTTGTATTTAAACAATAACAGGTCTTTTTTAAGCTGAGCTCATTTGTTTGAATGGAATGTCTCTATGATGAAAATGGCTTTTTTTTTAATTCAAATTTTAATTTAAAAATACATATCAGAAATGGGGATATAGGGGAACATACGTTTTGGGTGTATACCAAGACTAGGTATAAAATGAAAGCATTCTAGAATTTTTTAAAGTTCTTGATGATGTTGATAATGAGTGAATTAGCACTGGTAATTAATCCTTAGATTAAAAGGTTTTAAAAAAAAGTTTCTAAAGATTTATATCAAACAACTTCGTCTTATTATATTAAAATATGCAGCAATTCTTAATATACGCATATTTCTTACTATTTGCATTTTTAATTAATTATACAGGGATAATAAAAGTGTAATCGAGATTAATTATATCCGTATTTGCGTGGAGGGAAAGTGGGAGACAATTGAGATTAAAAATCATACTTAGTATACCTGATCTGCACTCAAAATTCGACCTTGTTGCCGCCGTAAAACAAATTAGATCGACGTTTAGTCCACCTGCCCACCGATGCGGGTCTGATCTTAACAATCTAAGCAAATTGCTGGTATTTGCTCGGATTATACTGTCACAAATTGTTACCTTCTGATTGCAAACTGCTGCAAACTGCTGCATGCTTGCTGTCTGCCATTCGCCACTCACGAGTTATTTGGAATCAATGTGTCCAGGAATTAAATTACTTGTAATGGCAAAACTATAGATTATGGTTTACCCTCAAATATTAAAGAATGTAAAGACAAACTCGAAAGTATTATCTTTCATTAGGCCAGGGATTCTCAACCGGTGTGCCGTGAGATCGGCCAGGGATGCCGAAAGATTTTGAGGGGGGTGAGGGGTAGTGTTAAGAAAATATAACAAATAAAATATATTACCACAAAATAATGAAAATAAAGAAACAAAAGAAAGTTTTATCTTTTAGTGCTTCCATGAATTGCACGTGCCACGGTGCAATGTGAGAAAATCGTTTCCCTTTGGATGACCATGTTGTAAGAATTTTAATTCTGTCAAGGTATAGTTTTATTTAGCTTTAATTTATTCTTAAGTGATTATTTATTTTAGAAACTTATTATTTTCAATGGACATTGCATTGCGTCGAAGGAAACACTTAATAATAATGTCAATACAGTTATCTGATCAAGAAATATATATATTTTTTTTTACTGGAGTTGTGTCCAAATTATTCCGTCCCCGCTTTAAAAACCCACCCTGATCAGGTGTAAAATATTTTGTCGTCTTCTAAGAGACTTGTAATGGCCGCACTATACAAGGAGAAAAGAAATTGACTCCAGTAGTGGGGAAAAGGAGAGAGGAAGGAAGAAGCTAGGCTGGGCATTGTTGAGGAGAAGAATAACAAAGAAAGGAGAGACGCGGACTGATAGAGAGGTAAAGTTAGTTTTTAGTATTGTTTGAAGAAAGTATCGTGATAATGGCAGAGCTTTATTAATGCCGATTACCCAACAATCAGGCCAGTACAAGATGGTACAATGTCTTGGGACCACGTTAATTACTACCAGAACAAGACTGTGAATAATAAGTTAGATTGCCTGATTCACTATCATCTAACCTCTTCAACGCCGGAGACTACATGCAAGACGTCGTTAACCTGAGGTGATATGAACACAAACGTTAATGGTGATACATCCTTTGTTAATACCACCTTTTCGACCAGATCTCATTAAACGTTAAATTTTATTGCTCCAAGTTCAAAGGTTAACATTCGTTTTAGTTTAATTCACTGGCATTAGACTTTTTTTCTTGAAGACGTAATTTTACTGTTTCATCATTGGCTCTAGAAAGAAACTAAATTTTTATTGGCCAAAGTAACGACTTCGACGAATGCAATGACCTTATCTAATGTTAATTGTTTTATTATAAATGTATACAGTATATATATTTAAGGAATTCAAATTGTTTATTAAATAGTGGCTCAAGCCCACTTAAACATTAAGGTTATATTTTTTCCCAACATGACCCAGAGGTCCTGAGAGAGTCCCATGCTCAATTTTTTTTGTAGTATTATGGTTTGTTTTTCCCCTGAGATAATTGTAGTAAAAAGTAAATGTTATTTGTGAACCCAAATATTGTAATCACGTTTTTTTTTGTCTGAGTTAGTCCACAATTCATTTATCACCTATCTTATGTATTTTTCATTGAGGTCAGTGGACTTAAAGTTAACAATAGATAAATGCTTAATGTAAATCAATATACTCGTATATATATTTTCTCTACTTTTCTATTAAATACACATCCACAATATTATTAAAAATATATTAAAGTTTATATTTTAACTAAAATTATTCCACAACGTACTAGTAATTTTTTGTGGTGTTATTAATTTATAGTGATTTCATGTTGTGGTTAGTCAGTGTGCTAGTTTATTGATTTCCAAAGCTATTTTACTCTTTAACTGTACTGTATTTATGTATTTCATTGAGGGTTTTTGTTATGTACATCTTTCAATTAGCTCAGTAAGGGCGTAAGTAAAAATGTTCATTTTAGTGTTAAATAATTACAACATTAAAACACTGTTAATTGTTTAGTGTAATACTCTAATATTCCACTTTGAATGAAAAATAAAATTAAGGAAAACAAAACGCCCACGAAGATTCTTACAAGAGTGCCACGATATTCTAATTCCCTTCACAAGGATGCCGCTAGCCTAGAAAGGTCGAGAATCCCTGCATTAGGCCCTTGGTGATTTATATATATTAGAAATTAGTAATTTATATGTTGATCTAGGTGGTCTTGGGGTAAAGTTCTCGTCTCAGGACCTGGTGTTCGTGGGTTCAAACCCAGTCAAGCTCGACGGATTTTTCTTGAGTGATATAAATGTGTAGTACAACTTCCTTCGGTGGGTAAGTAAAGCCATCGGTCCCATGTCGATTGTGGTGTGTAAAATAAAACTGGAAGGTATGGGAAAATACTTTTCCAGCAAAATTGGTAGGCCCTTTCTCACTCACTCATGGAAATTCAGTGTGGATGGCAACGGGAGAACCACCACATTTTCTGAACTTCAGATATTTTAAATTGGAAAACATTTTACACACGAAACATTGAAATAGGCCTACTTACAATTTTATTAATTTACATTTATGAATGATTAGAAAGTAAATTTATAATGTGTTTATAGGTTCAAATAAAATAATATTTACTTTTGAGATTAGTACAATATAATATTAATATTTAGGAAAATCAAGATAGTAAAAAGATGGCACAATTGCTTCAATTTATATATATATATATATAGTAAATATATATATATAGTAAATATATATATATATATATACAAGAGCTATTAATCAATATAAAAATATTATCTTTTCACAAAGCGCCCAAAAAATATTAACACAAAATTAAAATTATAAAGTTTTTATTTCCTTGAATAAACAAATAAACCAAACCGCTTCCACTTCTTCTACACTGAGTGTTTCATATTAAATAGTTTACAGCCAATTGAATCCGTTACTAAAGAGAAAATACAACATCTATAATAATATAAAAATTTGCTTCAAAAGCCAGTTATAGATAAATGTTTTTATATTTTCACAAATAAAAAAGCGCCGGACTATACTCCATGCTGGCAATACTTGTGACAGTTATGTTGTGCGGGCACTCTATACACAATGAATAAGGGGGCTAGCCGTTCCACAACCATGCACTCACATTGAATAACAATCTAGTCTAGTGAGGTATATTTTTTAAACTAAGGACACTACCATTTTGGCGACTATAAAAATTATGTTGAGCAAGTTTATTAACTCAGAAATATATAAGAGGTCATTTTTGTTTGTTTTAACTCTTTTTGAAGTAGTTGGTTTGCTTTGATAAATTTTGCTATTACGAATGTAATCATTGGCCTCAATATTCAGTGGTACTTCTATAGTTTTTCATTAGTAAGATACCTGAGATAAGGGTAGCATTACTACTATAATTTAGTACATCGTAATAAAATGTTCTCACTCTTCTGGCTAACATGAGTCGCGAGAAATAAATTGTCATAATATATTAATTAGGCTTTCTTTTTCAATTTCTGAACGGACACTACTTTAGGGCTGTTCACAGTTACCACCAACTAATCTGAATATACAGGAAGAGATAGTATTTTAAGGTAGTGAATAATTACTCACCTGTATATAAAAAGCCCCTCTGACGCACTACCTAGTGATTTTAGCTTCAGCTTTCCAGGTAAGTTAATTAAATTGCCGTTGAGCCAAACTCTTAAGAAAATAAGGCCTTGGCTTAAATAATATATTATTATTTTACTTGAAGGCGCTTTCATTTTAAGAAGATAATAAAATTAACCTAAAGGTAAATAGTTTGTAAATTTATTTTCATTGAAAATTTTCCTTTCACATATGAAATCAATATTTTGAGAAGTTATTATAATCTAAATAAGTAAAAAATACTATATATATATATATATATATATATAATTTAATATCCCAAGAGAAAATGTAAATAGCATAATTTTCACTAAATAAGTAAAAAATACTATATATATATATATATATATATAAAATTTAATATCCCAAGAGAAAATGTAAATAGCATAATTTTCTATTGTTCATTAAAATATCTAACCAAACTCGATAAAATAAGGAGATGCAGATTTACATGTGGTATTTATTATAATTTACTATCTTGTGTATTATGCTATAAATAATAATTTATTTGATAAAGATATACGACTGTATACTTATATAATCTAGCTATTACCTTTCTAAATTAAAAAATAATAATTCCAGTGTTGCAATTTGTAAGGTCACAAATGTTAAATCACTTTTAATGTGGTAAAGAAATGTAAATATACCTATATTTATTATATTGGTTATAAATGAATGTTTATTCCTATTTTTAACTATTATTACAGGGCTACGAACTAGAGGATAAAAATATTTAACTATATTGTTTTACATGGCAGTTTTTTTATGTCTACTTTAAAATCCCTAACTTTTATTTAGTGTAAATATACTTAACAACCTAATAGAATCTGTTCGGAAGGTTTAATATATTCGATGTGGGTCAAATCTCTAGTAAACCACTGTTTATTGGCGATGCGTACGTTTTATTTCACAAAAGTTCTAGACCTGTGGGTATGTCCCTCTAACACAGACCAAAAGATCTACAACATCGGGGGANCCTTCGTAACAAACTACGGACCCATAGACTGTCCCACGACGATAATCAAAACAATGAACACCGCAAGAAGTACCAGAATGCAACAAATCGCCACAGCCATCATGATTGCAGAGTTCGATAAAAGAACACAGCCCTCAAAACAACTCCACACTCAGTAAAACAACAAAAAAAAAGAGATAGTACAAAAAATATAAAGCAAACAAAGCACTAACAGTCCTCGCTTCTAGATCAGTAGGGAGAGTGGATGAAGGCAAAAAGAGGGAAACAGTTGGAGCCCTCGCCCGCGCCACCTACAATACGAACAGCGCTCCTGGTGGCGGAATATCGCATGTCCCCAGTCTCTCTCTTACTCGCACACACCCTTACAGAACAAGGGGATGAAGATATTGATTTCACTCGTTTCACACACACACAAACACACACACCCTCTATTCCGTTATCTCTGTAGTATTTGCAAGGATTACATAAAAAAATAAAGAGAGAGAATAAGATTAGAAAACGGAGGAAGTGTATGTTGAGTAACCGTTTCCCTGCTTCTGTAAGCGATACTTAGGGGAGACCAACCAACCAAATATTATAAATTTAGATGAGATTTCATCTCGGCGCCAAACTGAAAGTGTTTATATAACTGTATGTATTGGACTTAGGGATGAAAATAATACCTAAAGTCTGAAAATAATACCTACGGAATTAAATGTTATTCTAAAACGTTAAAAATATTAACTGGTTTTTATAATAGTTATACTTTTTAGAACCATGTTTTAAGGTGTTTTTTCTGTATATAAAAGAGAACCAACCTAGGCCCGATAAATATCTTATACAAATGTGCCTATGTATGTATACACTAATTTTTGTAGGAATATATATTTGAAAGCCTTTATTTCCTACCAGAATCTTATTATAGTCGAATTTCTCTACAAAAATCAATGAAATGTTATGTGGGTATTATCTATTGTGTGTAGCCTGTTCTTAAAATAAAACTTTAAGGGCTGTCTGTAAATTCGAATTTCTGTAAAGTTTCTATTTTTTTCTGGGTAGTTCAAACAATAACAAGACCAAATAATACATTTTTTTAGAATTTTAGTCTGTCAGTCTGTTTGTTGCCAGTAAACTCTAAAAGTACTTATCGGATCTAGACGGGACTTCTCTTGTAGGCCTTATTTTTTCGGGAAAATGTCATAGCATCATCCTGCACCATCAGTGAGTAAAACAGTTTCGAAAAAAAAAATTGTTGGTTTTCAGTTATTTTATAGTTTTGCGTGTAAATTATGTTTATTTAGTTTTGTTTTGTCTATCTCTTATCACTTATATGAAGAGGTTTGTTCGCGTGTTTGCATGTTCGCAATAAACTTGAAAACTACTGAACCGAATTAAACATGATTTTCGTTCATGTGTTCCTTATACTCTCAGAGCGGACATGGGTTATAATTTGCCTGATAAAACCAAAAACATTTATGGGTTTTAAAATATTAGCTCTTAAATTTGGTGATAAATTGTGTATTCTCCTATTGAATGTAAAATGATTCATTAGTTTTCTCTATAACTTGATCGCTAAATCGCCTGTAAGTCCAAAGCGTATTTACATAATACATTCAATCTTAAATACAGAGTTAAAGTATATTTTAGTTAGGTTGGATTTTAGTATTAACACTCATAGGTAAATAGTGCTTCTTTGACAAAAAATACACATAAGTAACCTGTAACCTGTTTTTATAGTTTAGTTGTTTGTTTCGTATTCTTAACAATAGTAGCTAAAAAGAGTTTTTATCTGCCAGATATTAATTAATCAAACAATTAACGTACCACATCTTTATTTAATTTTATCTTATATTTGCAAACATAATATTAACCATAGAAAATAGTTGTACTAGATAAGGTGTTTAAAAATAACTTCTCTTAAGGGTTCAGTCGAAAAACAGGGAACGCCGAGTTCCGTCACGAAAGGGAAAAGGCAAAAAAAGGAACAGCCAAGCTTAGTAACGGCCATAGATCAATTCCATCGCCATCATCAGAAATATTAAGATGAGTTCCGTCATGGAAAATACGGGCTTATTTAAATTGTTTAAATGATAGAAAAAGAAAAAATATCAACACTTTATTCTTTACAGTATTAACTATAAAAATAATAAACTACAGGGCTAGGTTTGGTTGGTAAGGTTAGGCTAGGCTAGGTTAGGTTAGGATGAAACGCAAAACAACTCAAAATGAAATAGAGATGTGTCGTCCGTGACCGTGAACGTGAAACCTTTCGTTCATTTGATCTCTTGTGACGGAATTGAGCCATGGCATGACAAATAGGTAAACAAACAAGGTGAGGAAACTGGCTAATGCTCTTTGGGAAGTAATTCAAGGTCAAGCTTCTCATGACGGAACTCGCATACGCCCCGATAAACTACTTTAAATAAACTGTCTTTTTGAAACATAAAATAAACTTAACTATAGGGGTCTCAGTACTATTCAATCAAATTTTATTTTTATTCGATTCTGATTTTATTGATATATATTTATAAGTATACAATAAACCTATGAGATATGTATATACATTTGAATTTTTATAAAGTTTCAATTTTTTCTGGGTAGTATAAACGATAAGAAGACCAAATCTATTTTTATAAACAGCGAGCTAGGCAGTGTAGAAAAAAACCAGGTGTAGGCAGTAAACATACGTCGTGACTTCTTGGCGTGGGTACGAAGCATGACACTTGATTATTGTTTCTACGGGAATCTTTGTACGCGCATAAAGCACTGATTTCGAGTCGGTTTTCTTCTTTTCTAGCATTTAAAGTTGTCAGTTGTGTTGAATGCGTTAGCGATGCGAATAATATGCTTACTTACTGTTTGGTGCTAAGCCAGAAGTACGATTTTATTTGGTGTGATTAAAAGGTGCTTCTTTCAATTTATTTTATTTTTGTTTCTTAGATATCAAATTTAAACTATCTATTTTTGTGCTCATTACAACAATGCCTATACGTAAGATTGAATTTTGCGTCTTAAATTTAGCTATTTTCCAGGCTCTTTTAAATGGTTTTGCGTGTGGAATAAGTTGATTTAGTTTAATATTTATTTTGGTGTTTATTGCATCAATACTTCCACGTAAGCGAGACAATGTGTGTTTGCAATTTTCACCTTAAATATTGGTATTATGTACTTTTCCAGGTTTTGTATGGCTTTGCGTGTAGATTAGGTTTATTTAATTTTGTTCATTAACATTTATTTTGGCGTTCAATGTAACCATACCTCCAATATTGATATAAGGTCGGCAAAAATTCAAACAATTTATTTTGATCCCTCACTACAGGTAGTCGTCAATATGTGGCGTCGTTGACATATAAACATTTGGGTGAACCTCGACTCGTCCACTCTTATTGTTATGTGGAAGAAAGTGAACACATCAACTGGTCTACCCTCCGACACATCAACTCGTCCACCCAAACTTGAATTGTTCAGTGCAAAAGAGTACTAAGTACATACTGTATACCGTAAACCCCCCTCTAACCGCACCTCAAAATCAAGTAGTACAATTTTACAACACTGGTATCGCAGTTGGTCGTCAAAATATTAAATATTACATTCAGTCATCTCACATGCATTGTATTAAAATCAAGTAGTTAGAGTCGTAATTACTTAGTAAGTCTTTGCACTGAACAATCCAAGTTTGGGTGGACGAGTTGATGTGTCGGAGGATAGACCAGTTGATGTGTTTACTTTCTTCAGCAGAACAATAATAGTGGACGAGTTGATGTGTCGGAGGATAGACCAGTTGATGTGTTTACTTTCTTCAGCAGAACAATAATAGTGGACGAGTTGATGTGTCGGAGGATAGACCAGTTGATGTGTTTACTTTCTTCAGCAGAACAATAATAGTGGACGAGTTGATGTGTCGGAGGATAGACCAGTTGATGTGTTTACTTTCTTCAGCAGAACAATAATAGTGGACGAGTTGATGTGTCGGAGGATAGACCAGTTGATGTGTTTACTTTCTTCAGCAGAACAATAATAGTGGACGAGTTGATGTGTCGGAGGATAGACCAGTTGATGTGTTTACTTTCTTCAGCAGAACAATAATAGTGGACGAGTTGATGTGTCGGAGGATAGACCAGTTGATGTGTTTACTTTCTTCAGCAGAACAATAATAGTGGACGAGTTGATGTGTCGGAGGATAGACCAGTTGATGTGTTTACTTTCTTCAGCAGAACAATAATAGTGGACGAGTTGATGTGTCGGAGGATAGACCAGTTGATGTGTTTACTTTCTTCAGCAGAACAATAATAGTGGACGAGTTGATGTGTCGGAGGATAGACCAGTTGATGTGTTTACTTTCTTCAGCAGAACAATAATAGTGGACGAGTTGATGTGTCAGAGGGTAAACCAGTTGATGTGTTTACTTTCTTCAGCAGAACAATAACAATGAAAGAATTTAGTTAAAGCCAAACATTTCTGTCGCGTCTTTTTTGTTAGTTTAGATTATTCGCGGGGAATAAAAGTTAATTTGTTCGACTTAAATGAGAGCGGAGCCACGGGTAAGCTCTAGCTACTAGAATAAAATTATTCTCAACTAAAAACGTATAGACTTGATAGAAAAATGATTTGTTAACAACAAAATATCACATGTCTTTACGGCACAAATGAATAACTAGTAATAATCCGAGCACCGGCATGTTCAGCGGTGACAAGGGAGATGGGCACTAAGTTCTAATATCTCAGAATCAGTCTGTGCGGGTCATGGACAAACCAAAAGGACAATATATCAAGTAAATAGCTACAATCCTTTTCAACTAATATGTAATCCTCATAGGTGGACAGGCGAAATCAATGTCAGGTTAATTAAACCTGTGCGAACCTTAGCCATTTTGAATCCGAATACAAATCTTACTAAAATTCGAATTCGATTCGAAATTTTGAATTTTAATATTGAAAGATTCGGATTAGATTAAAACTTTAGAATCCAAACAAATCTTGAATTCTGATTCGATGGTTTTATCTCAAAATTCGAATCTAAAATTCATTCATACTTAACAAATTAATATTATGAGTAGTGCCAGGAAGGGAATGGGGTGACTCTAGTTACTTTCTAGATATAGAATGCGCTATAGGCTATTTATGAAGAACTGCTAAGATTAGTTGGGGTGTACCCCACCAAATTTAAGAAAAGTTAATAGAAATACTAGTGGTGAGGAATATGTTTGATAGCACAGGTGTCCCAGGGGAAGGCAGGGAGGGGGAGCTGTGTTTTGTTGTCACAAAGCCGGCTTTAATAAAAGGCCGAAATACAGAAGTTGGGCAACATCACACCCGGGGACTGGTCAACTACATAGCCACGTGTTCGGCAAACATTATTGTTTTGTTGTGCTAGACTTTTATTTCTTATGTGATTTATCTGTTTGATTTGATGAATTTGGATGTGGTACGCGTGTATTGCTTTAATAAACTACTATTTAGGCCATATAGATAGTTATGGTAGTTATGGCTGTGGTCTCGTGGGCCTACTTGTCAGGATGGGGCTTGGTGGGTGGGATTGGTAGTCAACAGTAAACACCGACCGCCCGGCGCTGCACTGTTGTTATCTAACTCTGACTTCCAAGATGGGTCGAGACGCCCTCCATCATAGAGAACAGAACAGGGACTCAAGTTGTGGTATATCCTCTCCACAAGTTGGTTAAACTTGATAGGTGAGTATGTAGAGCACTTCAGACTATCCTCCTAACAACCGGTGTCCTTGTCCAGCCCAGCCCTCTTCTCCACATAAGGTCTAGAGACTCGCTGAGTTACTAGGTTTGCAAATACTTTGTGTTATGCTAGTTGGCAAAACAATCTTTTAAAAAAAAAACACATGCCCTAGTACTAATACGCGACTACTGATTCAGGAAAGTTGAAAGTAGGAGTTCTTTAGACTTACGTCATATTTGCATTCTCTAAATTGACTAAGGCTGCAAGTTATCACAACTATGACAGCTAAGCAAATTGCCCATAAGGCTGTATTTCCATCTGTAGTAGCAATTACAATTACAATAAGTCTTAAGGATGTGTACATCTTTTTAATTTTCCTCTTGATAAATAAATTTGAACCAAAATTTATTAAGATGATTTTGAGGAATAATGGTCGCCGTCAATGGAATCTATGATGCGAATTAAACACCTATTTAAGACCATTTTTTATAAAAATAAGAACGGATGTGTGTGAGAATACACCACAGATTGTCTCATTTTTAATCCAAGTTTGATACTTCGACTATTTATTCTTTTTTGACTATTCATCTTAGTTGGTTGTGAAAATTGAAACTAACAAATTACTACCGATGCACTCAATGAAATGAATCATTGTATTGTGGTTTTAATTGACTTTATTAAATGTGCACTCAATAAATTTGGTGTAAAATGTTTTATAGTTAACTACAACCCTATAACGTAAAACAGTGTTTTCCAAACTCCATTGGCTTTAGCAGAGGAATTTAATTTTCACATTTAATTTGATTAAAAGTTAATATGAAAGGGATTTTAAAAACAAACAACGCACACTAGTATCATATTCTACGGTTTTTAAAATGGTGTTGAAATATATCATCCCAGTCCTTAAAGTAAAAATATATTACCGAGACAATATATTTTTTTAAATAAATCTATTATGGTTACGTTCTTTAAAATAAAACCCTTTATTTGAATTTATATTAATTTAATTAGGTAACTATATTCCAATAAATAATCAATGAGTAGTCAATTCTTATTATTTTATTATAGCTAACATACCAAGTCAAAAAATATTAAAATTGGTCCACTTGGGGTGAAACTGTCCCTTAAATTCAGACACATATTTGGTATATTAGGTATATATTCTAGATAGGAATATAAATACTATGCTATATATAACTTTAATCTACAAAATATGCGGATTAGTTAGATAAAATACAAAATTTACTTTTGTAGCTTTTAGTACAACATGTAGACAGTTTTAGTAAAAACGAATGCATTATAAAGAAAATTAACTATTTTGTAATTTTTGTCAGTTTTAATTTAGGCAAACGAATAGTTTGAGACATTTTCTGATATAAATAATAAGGCTTGGATTCAGAAAGTGAATATAACAATGTAATTTTACATCTTAAACCAACTTTAACACAATATGTTTCTGTGTTAATATTTTTTTATCACCAAATACTAAAACAAATACGCACTACACAGAAAAAAAAAGCTTTGTAGCTGTCGCAAAATAAGTTTTGTTATCTACAAAGCATTTTGCTCTCACTGATTAGTTTAATTGGTCTCTGCTAAGTCATGAATTCCTTTCTACAAAACTCTTGCAGAAACAAGTATTTTTTTATTAATTAAACAATTAATTTCAACAAAAGTTTTGTAGTTAGCAACATATTTTGGTAGATAACACTAAATAATTTTGTTAACAGCAGTATATACTTGGAGCGCCGGGGCCCGTTACATAAAGCTACAAGTAAATACTAATAATTACAAGTGGAAATTTTACCATTTACAACTGTTTTTACAAGTAATATTATAGTTTGGATTCATAAAGCTACTTATAGATTGCAAAGCACTTGTAAATCAAGGATTATTTTCTACAAGTCTCAACCAATTGGTAAAATGATTTACAAGTTTTATTTTAATCAATTCACACTATTATAAAAACATTTAGGAATTGAGCCTCCTCATTGTTAAACATTAGAATGAACCTGAAAGAGATAGTGCGTAATGAGATGGACTGGATAAAACTAGCTCAAGAAAGTGTTAGGTAGTGAGTGAACTTATGAAAGTGCATCGATGAATTTTCGAGTTCCTAATGCCATAGAGTAAGTAAACAAGTAAACAAACTGTGCCTTTATTTCCTACCACCCTAATTCTCCCACATCCACCAACGCAAGTATTTCATTAATAATAATAATAATATCATATATTATTAAATATTATATAATATATATATTATATATTAATATATAATAATGAGTGACCTGGTGGTCTAGGGGTAAGGTGTCAGACTTCTGTGCTGGGGGTCCGGGGTTCAATCCTTGGTCCCGGCACAGATTTATCTGATTGCCAAACCCTTCCTTCTCCTCTGACAAGACGTGTATTAATCACAACTTGTGAATGTGAGGAATGCCAGGCCTCCACCGTGGTTCGGATTCCACGTTAAATTGTAGGTCCTCCATTTCATCTCACAATCACCCTACCATTGCACATTAGCGTAAGTGCGTATAACCCGAACGGGTAGTAAGACGCGGTGCTAATAATATATAATAATAAGTATTATTATTGTATTATATATTATTATTATAATCATTAATAATATATAATATAATTATTATAATGATTAATAATTTTATTATTATAACTAGCATTAAAATACCCGGTTTTGCCCGGGAGAAATATTTAAAGGTTAAAAGGTTTAAAAAATGAAAAAAGGACAAAAAGAGCAAAAAAGTTACGAAGTAATTATATTAATTTTTTAAAGTGGTTAAAGGGGTAAGTAAAAAGGTTAAAATGTATAAAAAGGACTACACGAATTAAAAAAGTAAAAGGGCAATTAGGAGAAAATTACGAAAGAGGAAAAATGGCAAAAATGTCTAGTAAAGAAAAAAAAGAGACATAATAGCAAAAAGGAGGGGGGGAAAGGTAAAAATGGTAAAAATGGCAAAAAATATATTAAAAATTAAACTGGTATGAAGGCTAAAAGGAAAAAAAGAGCAAAAAACGGTCAAAAGTGCCAAAAGGGTACAAAAATAAAAGGTGTGAAAAATTTTAAAAGGGCAAACATAGTAAAAAATGTAAAAAGAGTAAAGAGTGTTAAGAAAAGGTAAAAAGACTAAAAGGATGAAAAGTAAATACAGTAAAAATTTTAAAATTCCGGCTTCGAAGTGACATTTTGTGCACAGGGGCTACCATCATGATCCGCATTGTACAACTTTATGAAATGTATTAAAATCTCGCGGCGTTAGTAGATCTTAATTTTTTCGGTTTTTAACTAATTAAAATAATCAAAATTCTAAAATTCCTGCTTCAAGGTGCACATGTTCGTGCACAGGGGCTACCAAATTTTAAATTTCAGACTTCTGCGTACGGTATATATCGCGCAACGCTCATGACAGATATAAAATATCCTCATTTTATTAACATAGATAAATGCAAACAATAGCCATATACAATCTCTAGAAACGTTCTCGAAACCCTATTTAATATTATATTTCATTCGTTAACATTTACCCGTTTAACGAAAGTTTCATTTATGTAACTTATTATATTGTTTATTTAGTTAAATATATTAGTATGATCGAATCGCATCCAGTTTATTAGGCAATTTCATATATTTTACCTAAGAGAGGTCGCGATACCTTCTTTTCTCGATTCCAATTATTAAGTTCAACCTAGATTCTTCGATTCTTGATTTCGATTCTTGAACATTTATTATTTATTATTTTTCCAAGCCTTTAACCTTATTTAAAAACATATTTATTCAACTTCAGAGAATAGCAAAAAAACTAAAAAATGTACATAATACAAACGTTCATATTTTTTTTAACAAATAAAACGATCCGTTTACCAAGTATTAAAGCATATTTTACAAAATTAATAAAATAGCTAGGAATTACGTTAGAAATCACGTATTTTTACTTCCAAGGAAAGCCTCACCGAGTCAAATAAAAAAACATTGGTGAAAGGACTATAAGTCTTTTAAATTCACCAACTAGGGTTATTAACTGAAACAAAATATAATAGCAAATGATGGCAAATAAACTAGTATCAGATAAGTTCGATAACTACGTGTTCTGAATTTTGCCATTTTCTTAGTTGCCAGTACTTTCATTGAGAGCTAAGAATAGAATTATAGAAAATCGTAATATTAAGATCGATTCTCGATTCCTTCGATACCAGTAAGAATCGAGGAAATCTAGGTATCGAAGAATCGAGTTTGACATCCCTAATCTTACTACTACATTATTCTTTTCAAAAGTAATCGGTTATACATGCATTGTTACTGGTTTTGATCTCGCGTTTATTTCATTTTAAAGATTAACGAATTACGAGTAGGCTGCAAATGCAATATGCAGCAGAATTTTTGTTAAATATGCTACCTTCGCACTACATTGAAAAGTTTTAAGATATCCTACTACTGATTTTTGAAACTTTTTTTTTATGAAAGTTATGTTTAAGCGAAGATCGCAAAAATGTAAGTTTTCAACGATTAAAGGGAAAATATGTATGAACGGGTTAGGATTCCAAAACTTATAATAACCCTAAAATATTTCGAAATATTTCGTCGAGAGGAACAGTTGTAAAAAGATATCGATTCTTTAGATAACATATTTTGCCTGCTGCAATTTATTTCATAAATTTGTGCTAAATGGTGGATTTGTTTTGAAAAATGGTTAAAAATCCAGAACGATTGACTTTTTGTAACTTTTTCATAGAAGGTTTCCAAACAAATCCTCGAAGATCTCATCTTGATTTTTTTGAATGCCTTATTTTGGGTCACATTAATTACATTACATAATTACACCGCACTAAATATAAACAAATGAGTATTTTATTTTTTGTACTATTCAGTAGGTAATTTATAATGATTAAAGCATAAATATTAACATTTAAAATATCAATATTCATAGTGTCTACTCAACATGACCAATGAAATTCCCGACATTTCCCCTGATTTCCTCTGATCATTTCCTAAAAATTCTCGACTCAAAAGTATGTTACACCTTTCTCCTACTCTTCCCCCTCCCCCATTTAAAACGAACCTTTTTATAAATAATAGTAAGTTTTAAAATTTAAATAAACAAGTCTTTTATTTGTCTTAACAAAGTCTACAGTACTAGGAATTAGAAAACTCTAAAATATATTACACAGCTACCAAAAAAAAAGACAATTTGAATCACATTGTAATTTATTGATTTAATGATTATACTTAATTTGAGTAAAACTATATTTTCTTTTATATATATTTGTAATGTACCAAAGTCCCGACTTATTCCAGTTTTTTCCCGACCATTTCTGATTCCAGTTTTTCCGGATAGTAGACACCCTAAATAACTAATTTGTTAAATCATTTCACGAATAATTTTATTATTGAACTAATTCAAACAACGCAGGTATACTTAATAATTTATTTAAATCGCAGCAAAATCATTTTTTAATTTTTTTTAACTGACTTTACCTGAACAGATAACAAATAAACCTGTAGTCTGAAATTATATGACCTTATTTTCTGTGTAAGTAATAAACTTACCAGAGATAGCTTGCAGTAGGATGGCGAGTAAATGGAGCAGCGATAGAACCAGAACTTTCCCTGAGTAGTGCCGGTATACTGGGGCCATACTGTGTCCTGAAACAAGAGAACAAACACTCGTGGTTTTATGTGTTTTATTGATGGGCTGTTCTAGGAGAGTGGCGCTTGTTTTGTAGCTTTATATTAGGCTCAACATGTTGTGAACTTTCCCTGAGTAGTGCCGGTATACTGGGGCCATACTGTGTCCTGAAACAAGAGAACAAACACTCGTGGTTTTATGTGTTTTATTGATGGGCTGTTCTAGGAGAGTGGCGCTTGTTTTGTAACTTTATATTAAGATCAACATGTTGTGTAGTTACTACACCGCTGTAGCTTCAGTAGTTAAGCGTTTGGGTGGGAACTAAATTGTCGGTGTGTAGAGATCATTTCACTGGTGCACTTGCATATCGACTTAATAACCTTCCAAGATATACGTATTTAGAGTTTAGAGTAATATACGCGCATATGCATGGAGGGTGAGTGGAAAACGAATTTGTAAAAACCTCCCTCAGAACATACGACCGATATTCTAACCTCCCTGTCAATAACAAACAAGACTAAGCGAAAATGACATTTGGCCCATGTGATCACATATGTCGACAAGTGTGTTACATTTACATTACAATGATGTTTGGCCCGTGTGCCCACATATGTCGACAAGTGTGTTACATTGACATTACAATGACGTTTGACCCGTGTGTCCACATATGTCGATAAGTGTGTTACATTGACATTACAATGACGTTTGGCCCGTGTGCCCACATATGTCGGCAAGTGTGTTATATTGACATTACAATGATGTTTGGCCCGTGTGCCCACATATGTCGACAAGTGTGTTATATTGACATTACAATGATGTTTGGCCCGTGTGCCCACATATCTCGACAAGTGTGTTACATTGACATTACAATGACGTTTGGCCCGTGTGCCCACATATGTCGACAAGTGTGTTACATTGACATTACAATGATGTTTAGCCCGTGTGCCCACATATCTCGACAAGTGTGTTACATTGACATTACAATGATGTGTGGCCCGTGTGTCCACATATGTCGACAAGTGTGTTATATTCTTACTGCTTATTCATCTTGGCCCAACAAGTATGTTACATTCTTACTGCTTATTCATCTTGGCCCAACAAGTGTTATATTCTTACTGCTTATTCATCTTGGCTCAACAAGTGTGTTACATTCTCACTGCTTACTCATCTTAGCCCAACAAGTGTGTTACATTTCTACAGCTTACGCAAAAAATCAACTGAAAATCTTAAAGATTCCTGCTTCGGGATGCATATGAGCTGCTAATTTTTAAATGTCAGACCTTTGCATGTGGCAGATATTGCACAACGCTCATCACAGACAAACAAACAAACCCTTCATTTTATTAATATTTATCAGGGGTGAGAAATCTTCTGGCATTGTAAGGCCGAATGTCACTTCACGGATTCCTCATGAGGCATGAGGCTAAATACGATTGCGCCAACCATAGATAGATCGATAAGGGTGGTTATTTTTACTTTCTCTCTATCTTACAGGTAGAGAAAGTATGGTGATCGTCAAAAAAATCGAACTCGAGATTTTGATGAATTTTGACGTTTCATGACTTCCTGAATCCGAAAAAGTGGTTTTTGAATTTCCGTCTGTCTGTCTGTCTGTACGTC
>CABFWB010003675.1:8415-57774 GCA_902151455.1 Timema bartmani
ATTGCTTGCATATAAAAAGCGATATCCAGAAAAAATAGTGGAAGAGTCTCAACAAGATGTTGTAGTGAAATGGAAAGAAGCAAAAGTAGAGAATTTATCTTATGGCAAGTTTGAGGAGTCCATCAATAGTGTTATTTCTTCATACCAGCAGCATGTTATGAAAAGTAAAGCTTCAAATATCATTAATTATTTACAAAAGGTAGGTGTATTTAAGCCTATACCTTTTCCCTTCTGATAAATCTAATGTGTATGTATATAAATGCAACTATTATACATACGCTATGGTGGCTGCATTATCTAAATAATCATTCTCTCGGTAGACTAGACGGGAGATGGGGTTTGAATAACATTCAGGTCTACTGAGGGTTGCTTTTCCTACATGGTTTCCCACTCACTCTTCATGCAAATGCTGGTAAATTTTGTTTAAAATTCTACCATTTTAGTAAACATTTTATAGGGTGGTATAGTCAAATTGTACTTATTCTAATTATTTTTATTATATTTATTTAATGGAATCGAAATGAGGAGGGTAGAATTCTAGAGGTAATCTACTCTCATTAACGTGGAGAGATCTTATTAAACCATTTAGGAAAAGCCACTCTGAGTATACCCGACAGGTATTCGAACCCCGATCTCTGCTTCATTGGCCATCTAGTCATTTTCAAGAGTGAAGCCAGGATACAGGATTGATGTTGGAATGAAACACGAATCTAGGTATTGATAAGTTAAAGTAAAGTTGTAGATTAATCCGATAATAATTTAGAAAAGTTGTATAATTAGAGTTCATTAAACATGATAATATGAATATCATAAAAAGTGCACAATATTAAGAAAGATGTCTTCACCCAGCGTCAAGCATCTGATGTGGGCACTTTAACATCATCATGTAGCGAGCGCTACTATAGAAAAAGGCCATCCTTGTCAGCACATAGTAGTGCCGCGGCGTCTTGCTCTTACTCAGATCGCAATCCTGACATCCATAACATAAATATAGCAGAGGTTTTTCCTCATGAACATGAGGAATTTGAACTCAACGTATTTATGTCTGTACTTGTCTGTCTTATCTGTTTGTATGTGTAGCTATCCATTAATAATAATAATACTCTCTGAAATCATATATGTTCAGGATTTAAAATGGATTTTAAGAAGTATTAATTCTGAATCCCTCCTTTAGTATCACAAAACTTCCCTATGAAATAATGACATTCATTCTTGATGAGAAAAGTTATGTAACAACTGGGAGGGGGACGGGAGGCTAAATGTCTACATGGTGTTACATGGGGGAGGGGGGGGGGCTAAAAAGGTAGGAAAAAAGCGCTATGTGGTTTATGGACGACCTCAAAGTTATAAAAAATGGTACAATTTTACAAATAAAAATATGGGCCTAGGTCACTATGGGCTGATTCACTCAGCAATAAACTTGATACCAGAAGAGTTGAGAGCTTTGCCCTGTGGTACACCTAGCTCAATATGATTGATCTAATTAATTAATTGGGGTACACATGCATTTTAGCTGTAGCTTCAGTGTGTTTGTTAAAAATGACATTTACATTTACACAGAATCTTTAATCTGGAAGTTTATTTAAGTTAAACAACTTTAATTTAATGATTTTCATTGAAGACTTGTTTTGGCTTTATTTTCGGAAAGAACTAGCAGACACACCCCCCACAAAAAAATAAAAATAAATTAAAAGTAAAATATGGGGCAGTTAAAAATTAAATATGCACAGTTTTATCATTTTTCTTTTACAGAGTAAATGTTGACATAACTAACTTTAGTTCCCCTCGACTTGGATATATGATTACCATGTTTGATCTTTTCTTTTGCCTCCCTCTTTCCTGTGCACTGTAATCCTAACCCCCACTTTCCTCTCAACTTGTGTGTGACCTTTTCTACTTTTTTCTCCTTCCCCTTACACTTGCTCTAGGTCAATATGTACTAGTATGTAGAGCATAACATGACAAATATCAGCAAAGCTGTTTGATGACTTTACTCAAACAATTAATATAACAACTACCTTTATCAGTGGTTTCACAGCAGTATTGCTAATATTTTCTCACTACACGATTCTCTGTATTTTCTGGATTTTCCATAAGAAAATCCCATTTTTCTTGACTTTTTTTTTTTAGATGTTATAGATTGAATTATTAAGCAACTAAATTTTGTTTTTCATAAATATCGATTGTGTAAGTTTTTATATATGTGTACACACGTGCATGCGCCGCTGTTATGATCGGCACACAAAATGGGCTGAGTACATGGACATGTTGGAGGAGATACTGTACACACTAGTTCACTCGTCAGCCCAATTAACTCCTAATTAGGCCCATTTCGGTAAGGTATGGGAGGATGCTTTCACCCAACTGTTTAAGGAACCTCATGGGCAGCCATTGTCCAAACGGGGGTTGATCCGGTGGTAGTAGACGCTTCTGGTGAAGAAAAGGTTGAGATGGGCTGGAGAGGCGAGGAAGAAAGTACAGCGGTGGCCAGCAACCCAGTTTAAGTTTAATGATCTTGTTTTGCTGAAGTAGGCACTAGTTTCCAACTTCTGGAAAAAAGAGATTAAGAAGTTCTTTTTTGGTTAACAGTGATCCCTATGAAGTCACTGAGATTGCGAGTCAGAATGCCTACACGCTAAGAAACCCCAACACTCACCCGTTACAGGACACATACAGCGCTAATTCTTTGAAGCCTTGGAAAAGTATGGTGTGGAAGGTGTTAAGGATCCGGGTGGTCGTATGAGGAACGTTCGGTGGATATAGAGGAATCAACCGGGTGAGTTTCTCCTTAGCCCCAGCCATTTTCAAAAATATTTTTTCCGCTGTCCCGATCCTTGGTTTCCTATGCCGAATATAATATGGGGGCCTCTGTAAGTGATTGTTTGGCTGCGCCATCTATCTAGCCGTATACATTCTATGTACAGTTAATTTTTACATGGTGCTGACATCTTTTGGAAGAAGAGGGATTTACTTTGTGGAAGGAAGGGTCATTAAACCTTCCCCCTAATCACAACGCTCCACTCCTTTGTGGCGTAGCTTCTCTGAGAGGCCCTGTTATGGCTGGCCTGCTTCAGCTTCTAGATTCAGTATCTCGAAATCTGGTACAGTCCTCGCATGACGAATGGATCGAAGAATGAATCATCTTGACTGGAACACTGTATAATGAATACAATAATTCACTGCGTATAGATGGTGCTCCACTTCATATTCATGTTTTAGGACATTCTTATACTTTAGCATTGTCAAACACTTTACCTTAATGGAGGTTGAACATGATAATAATGGTGATTAACATAAAAATGTAAGTAACTAGCATAGCCTCATATCATTACCACACTTATACATACAAATAAAGTGCTCTACCTAACAAAAAAAAAAGAACCAGGTAAATTAAACATCGCCTAAAGATAGTTAAAATGTGAGTCACCCCCTTAATTTGTCCTTGTTTCACTATTCTTGATCCCAAGGATTCCTGTGTGTATCTTGTTGTCCAAATAAAAGTTAACTCAGAATTTTTGAAACACTCAGTGACACCCAAGCAGAAACCATCCCTTCTCACGTGACAATAGACTTGGCCATCAATATCCAGATCAAGTAACAGATCTCACTCAAAATTAACTGGCCAGAGTCAGGGTCGATCAGCGACGATCTCAGTTTGTAATATTGTCTGTAAAATATACTTGGAGAAAATCTATCATGGTCTCCTATTCCACCCGTTTGCATATGCTCATTTTATATCCCTAACCATCAATACAATCTCGTGCAGCTGTAAACTCCTCATAGTCCCTCAGATGACTTTGGTCTTCGATGCACACCCAAACATAACTATTTTATTTGTTTGCACTCAAATGATAATATTCACATTCCTGTTGCATTTCGGGATTTGTGTTTTCAGCCATCCCGTGCTGATGAAAAAGAATTTTCTGGCTATGGTCCAAACAACACTACCGGAACACGTGATTCCCAGCCTCTCTGCCAACCTTACGTGCAGTGTCCCGTTAGCCACCCACCGTTCTTCACTACCGAGTGCTCCCGCCAACTTTTATTCATAAAGATATCCCATTTCATGTTCAACTCGCAAAAGGATAAATATACACTTATACATTAATTACAACTAATATAATGTGTATATAAAAATATAATTTAATCAACATGCTTCTATTCTTGAACAAACCGTTTCCAAAACAAAAAAATTGCAAAACATTAAATTTTTGAGGATAACCGTTTGTTCCCACGGCTCTGCATTTCCACGTCAAATGAAAAGAGCCAATCACCAAAAAGTCTAACAATAAATGTAAAAGGAAGAAACCCTGGTGTAATAAGAATGTGGATAGTGCTTTAAAAGACAGAGACTTAAAATACAAAAGATTTTTGTATACTGCCGTGGATATAGCAGGGCTTTAATCAGATACTTTGCTCACTATCGCACAGTAAAACCCTTAAAAAATTGATTCACGGCAATTCAAACATCACTAAACGCCGACACTACTGTAATAGCTTATGACATCACCAGTTACCAAGCCGTATGCAGTATCTTGAAAACTATTCATCACACGTCAAAACAAAAAAAAGTCCCTTTTATTCTGCTCTTCTAATTAAATATAACTTAATTTTAGGCCAAACTGCTCCTTAAATAAATCTTATAACCAAATGTAATAAAAAATAGTGAAATTTTGTTGCTGCACATGTTCTAATAGTTAACAAAGATTAGGCCTATTCTGATCATTCGTACTGCATTGTATTGAATTAAAAAATATTTCTATTTTTGTAGGAGGGGAAGTGGCAATGCGGATTCGATGGGACTTGCCCTCCACACCGTTCACCGGTGATTCACTAATGATATTGCATCAATTACTGATGTAACCATCGTTTTTTTAACATACTTAAGTTTCTATATCTCATGTTGGTATAGTTATATAAATAATTCCTTAGCTATTGTATTTTCATAGTACTCGAGTGAGAACTTGAACAACTATTTTTGGGCAATATACACCTTATGTAAACAAATAAAACAATGTATCATATAATTATTAGGATGCCTAATATAAACAAAAGTTAACTATACATTTTGTTCCGCCCATTAAAGTTATGTATAAATAAAATATTTATTTGATAAAATATAAATATATGTTAGTTGTTATTATAAATCTACCCATTCCAATCACCATCAACCTAATTTTTGTATTAAGAGCTGATTTGACAAAGTTTTATTTTAACACACTGCAAAAGGGTAAGTTTCAAATGAAAGAAAGGTGTGTTCAGAGTTGCATATTAATCATATTACAGTAAAATACCTAGTTATTCAGGTATTAGCTCAGAAAATTTATCTTTAAAACAACCAAACATAAATATTATTTAAAACCCGGTTTTATTTACTTGCATTTTTTATTTGGCTTTTTTAACTATAAAACATTAATAAAAAGCTAAATAAAAAATGGGAGGAAAATCAAATTAAGGATTCAGGTTCACTCTATATTTGAATAGCCCGCCGATTCGATGATTAGTTCTACGACCAAACACCGCTAGCGCTGGTGCAAATGTCGATCCTCGATACAGAGAGATATTGATCTATACACTTCTTTATCTATGAGTGTAGGCTAACTTTGACCCAACACCCAAGCTATACACGTGATAAATTTTATAAAGAATGTAAAAATATATATTTTTTACTTTGTAAGAGGTAATTAGAGGTAATTATTTACCTCATTAAAAATAATCAAACTATTTTAAATTATTTATAGTGAAAAATATGCTCATGTCTACTTTTTGTTCAACCTTTTATAAACAATAAACGTAGCCTAGGTCTGTTTTTAAAGAGGTTATGAATGTCACAATATTTTGTTTTATAAATTACTATTTATACACTTTGCAATTTATTTAAATCAGTTTGACAAATATACCAACATTTTTTATATTTATTTTCAGATACCGTCTGATAACAAATGATTCGTGATTACTTTGGCTCAATAAATTGGGATGATCTTTAGTTTGACTTGTGCCGCGTAGTGTTTTGGTTTTAACCTGCCATCCTATATCACCTAGTAAGTTTAGTAAATGTGGAAATATCCAAATCTTTTTATTTTAATAGAACAACTACAATAATTTACAAATTTAAACCGAACTTTGATTAAGTATTCACATTATGTTTGCTATAAAACACAAGAAAATTTCGTGCTTTAAAGTTTCGACTTCATGCGGCTACTGATATCAGCAAGACTATGTGCAAAAAATTGTCTAGTTGCAATTTACACCCTCAGGTTTGAAAATTTTATTTTGGTTGTCAATCATAAATTCTCTTTGTCTGTGAAATTAAAACAATTAACATGTTTGGATTTATCAAATATCTTAATATTGAACACAATTAGTACTTTTAGACATATATACCATCAACGATTCCATAGTAGTTTTTTACTATCCACTTGTACATCAGATTATTATTTTGCCATGTCTGATGATAGTAATAAACCATTAAAAGAATCAAAAGTTGATAAACCTTTCAGTGTGGATGTTGGTACCCTTTGTGTTTCTAGAAAGACAGTTCTTGAAGAATCCATTGTTGTTTTAAAGCAATCATACTCTGATAATGAGACTTCCCTAGACTCGTCAGATGAAGGGTCATCCTTAGTAGAAAAGGAAGGTGTTTCCATTGAAAGCCACTTGATAGAGCCAAGTGGCGAGAAAAGAAAAACTGATGACTTACACACTAACAAGAAGATTAAAAAGCCAAGGCTAAACAAAACAACTTTGAAAATTAAAAGGCCTGGCTTCTCAGATGACCGCTATGATGAAACTGCTTACTATTTTGAGAACAGTCTCCGGAAGGTCTATCCGTACTACTTTACATTCACCACATTCACCAAGGGCCGCTGGGTGGGAGAGAAGATTTTGGATGTATTTGCACGTGAGTTTCGAGCACATCCTGCAGAGGAATATGAGCGTTGCATAAAGACAGGAATGCTGACAGTCAACCATGAGCATGTAAGTGTGGATTACAAGCTGAAACACAATGATTTGCTATCCAACACAGTGCACAGGCATGAGGTCCCAGTCACCTCTGAATCTATCACCATAGTTCACCTGGATCAGGACATCGTGGTGGTGGACAAACCATCATCCATTCCAGTGCATCCCTGCGGCCGGTATCGTCACAACACTGTTGTTTTCATACTGGCCAAGGAGTATAATCTCAGAAATCTTCGGACCCTCCACAGGATAGATAGGCTCACATCTGGTGTATTACTATTTGGGCGTACATCTGAACGGGCACGCACCATAGAGCAGCAGATTCGGGACCGACAAGTGCAGAAGGAGTACATTTGTTGTGTAGAGGGAGACTTCCCTGATGGAATTGTTGAATGCAATGAGGCCATTGAGGTAGTGAGCTTCAAGATAGGGGTCTGTAGAGTTTCTCCCAAAGGTAAACCATGTATGACAAGCTTCCAAAAGCTAGAGTTTAATGGGAAGACTAGCATTGTGTCATGTAAACCCCACACAGGACGGATGCACCAGATCCGTGTCCACCTGCAATTCCTAGGGTACCCCATTATTAACGACCCATTGTATAACCATACAGTGTTTGGCCCCGAGAAGGGCCGTGGGGGGAATACCGGTAAGACGAATGATGAGCTGGTTCGTGATCTCATCAGTATTCACAATGCAGATAACTGGCTTGGTGTAGACATAGTTTCAGAGCTGTGTATCTTTAAACCTTTGATAAAAGATTTATCCAAGGACATGCTTGACACTGATATATGTGTAACAAAACAAGAACCGAGCAGAGGTGGGGAAACAAGTGTAACTAGTGCCTCCATATCACCACTATCCCCATCTCAAGTAACAGTGGCCATTCAGACAGGCCACGAGGAGCCAGACGCGAGTTTTGATCCCTCCAAGACAAGCTGTGACCCCAATTGTCATGACTGCAAGGTGCATTACAGGGACCCCTTACCTTCAGACTTGGTGATGTACTTGCACGCATGGAAGTACCAAGGCCCTGGTTGGTGCTACCAGACACAGCTCCCTGATTGGGCTCAGCTAAATGAACCACCCACCCTCTTAAGAACGTAACCTAACTTTGTGGACATTCCCAGAGTACTCGGCTATTGCACACAATATTTTAGGTTCCGACTAATAAAAGCTGGAGTATGCCTTGTAATACTAATGTCTACTTAGTACAATTGGCACAGGATGACTCCTGGATACCTTAGTGGTAAGAGTATTGGCTTACTAAACCAAATGTTCTGGGTTCGATTCCTCTATCCAGGGGTAATTTTTCAATATAATGAATATGTTTAGTAAACAATACCACATTTATCACATCGTCACGCGTAACGATTGGTTACTATTTTGTTGTAATCAGGGACACAAATAAACTAGATATATTAAATATTAACTATGGGCCTACATATAATTCAAAATATCATATAATTACAATAACATTTTAAATTTGATTTTTTTTCTATTTCTGAAAGTTTAAATAAAAATAATAACTAATACTACCTACTACTGTTAGCTATTCAACCTTAAATTCTAAGCATTTTTGGGTCTTGATGCCCTGTCTTACGTTTCAATCGAAACATGTAGACTAAAAGAAGATATTTGGTTTTATAAAGGGTGTTGTTTAACTGTTTTTTTTTGTAACAAATATGCTAATTTGTGTTAAAGTTTTTCTCAGGAATTTAATTTGGGATGTGTGGTGACCATGGGGGCTAGTTAGAGAAGCTGTGAAAAATGTATAATAATAAAAATACTAAAGTCCTCTTAGCATACTTAATCTGTCCCAAAGGTTTGTACCCACACTTGCATGGAGGGAAAGTGGAAAACTATTTTGGAAAAACCACCCTCAATAAACCTGGCAGAGATTCGAACTTTAATCTCCCCCATCTTCGGCAGTCTAGTCTACTGTGAGACTTGGGCCAATTAACCACCGAAGCAGGTCCTTTGAGAAAATGACTTTCACTCAAGTATAAACAAACAAAATGGCGACAACACTATCCGTTGTGTGTCAGTTTACTAGGAATGTCATTTCTCAGGTTTAATGTGGCACTTTATAGATGGTGTTGCTAATCGTAAGTCAAATTACTGCAATCACATGTTTATGAAGCCGCTAACTCGAATTTGTGCAATGACAGGACATACTGTAATTATAAATGTCCTATTTCCCTAGCAGAAAGAGAAGCACTAATGGCTTTTTGTTGTTTAAAAAAAAACTAATATGCTTCTGAAAGAATTATTTTGGAATTTTGAAATTCAAGATTAATTCTGATCATTGAGAAGAAAATTGGCAACTCTGACCGTTTCGTTTTTATGATAAAATGTTATCTTTACATATTTATACCATTTAAAGTTTATGAGTGCGGTTTTAGCTTACTATTTACTTGGTTTAAAAGTTTCAACCTGTTCAGAAAGACTCAATGAAAGTAGATTTAAATCTTATATTTGTTGTCTATATCTCATTTTTTGTTATCAGACAAAAATTAAATAAATGCATTGTACTTTTTAAGGTTAATTTAATTTTGTTTACCGGTGTATCAAAAGAGGAAAAATTAATAACTTTCGACGAAAAGCAGGTTCATATAAAACCATAAGATTCTTATAGGCTTAGTTAAACAAATTAAGTAGGCCTATTGATATCATATAAATCTCCAAGATTAATTTTTAGTATTTAAACTATCTATAAGATTAGACTCTAGATAAACAAACACCTAACTTTTCTGGTGAATATAATCTTACTATAAAACATTTATCTATATTGTCTAATCAAAAACAAATCTGCAATTGTAGACAACTATAAAAATACACATTATAGGCCTACTTACCGTATACTATTATAATAACTAAGCCAAATGAATCATTTTAGTATCATAATCATACCACAAAATACTCCATGCATTTAACCAATAGCTCAAAACTTATTTTCTGTGAAGGCAGCCTTCTTTGTCCATCCTCACTCCTCAATGTCGATTCTCACATCCCCACCGTGCACTCTCCTTGTCCTTTGTAAGTGCACAAATTACCAAATAAAGCACTCTTTGATTTGTTTACATGTCTATGCTTGAGAAGACATTGTAACATGATTAGGTAGGGCAACATTATTTTGACAGTTAAAATATCTAATAAATAATTCTTCAAGTTATGTAAGTTGCAGCTGTCACTTTTTGTAAATAAACTTGATACCTACCTAAAAAAATTATACTAATAATATAGCACAAAGAAAAGAGCATTTCCTAAAAGTTTGTTCCTACCAGAAACATACTATTGTACACTTTGCTTACCATGAAATTTCACAATATGGCTCTGTTTTACAGGCCACTCCATAATGTAATCCATCAAGGTAAGGTACCTTTCATTGTAAACAGAGTACAATAATCATAATACCATGCAGACCACATGTGCCTATCATGTCATGAAGGTTCCTTCACTTAAGTACACATTGAAACCTATTTGGAGGAAAAGTGTTTGGGTTACAGATTGCATAACTTGTTGGTCCTGTTTGCTTATATTTTAAGACCAGTCTAAGAGTATGTTTATTGGTAAAGTGGTGTTAAATCAACACATCCCAGTATTTATTCCAATAAACCACAAGACTCATTTCACATCAAATTACAGAATGGCATGTGCCCTTACATCTCGGATATGTTCTTTAAATTGTTTTCCTCTAGGTTTATAAAAGTTAAAACTAAAATATTCCTTTCACATTTTTCTGTCCTTCATCACATTATGCTATTTGGAAAAGAATGAAAGATAAAAAAAAGAAAAAAGAGTTGCTTGTTTAAAGAGCTGCTCCGATATGAGTTGTAATTACTTAAAAAAAAGATAATTATTGTATTATTTATTAACAAATCCTGTTCGTTTTGGTGCAAAATGTTTAGTAATTTAAAAAACAATTAAAATCATTTAGACAAATAAAAAATCTTTAATATTGTATAATTGTTTTACTATTTATTTCTCAAATGTTAGCAAACTTTTGAATATTTTAAATAATACAAGAGTAGCTAGCATAAAACTTTTTAGAAAAAATAATAAAGAGGGTGTTTTGTGTGGTGGCCTATATTAAATAAAATATTTATGATTTCTTAGAATACATAAATGGCTGGTGTGTTGGTGCTGAGTATTCTTGTAGCAAATTACCATGTTTGTATCCTTAATTTGTGCAATATGAGCTTCATTTAAAAACATAATATGATATTTTGGTTGATAATATAAAAATGTAGTAGAAAAGTTAGGGTTGGATCGATCAACCATTTTGCCGATCCTAGTCATACATTAAAATTATTTTTTTTAAAAACTATAACTACTATAATCAGTAAATACAATATTGTATTTAAAATATATCATATAAAAACGATTACACTGAAACGGTGCCTGATCATCACATAGAACCGTGATAAAAGCATTCAAATTTTTTTGTGCATAATACTATAGTTGTATTTATATGCTATTGTTATAATATTGACCTAGTAGGGACCTACTAATTTATACTCATAATATGTAGTTTAAAATTTTTATCTAGTCTAAAATCTTTTTTCTCTGTACAGTAATAGTATTTTCTAGAGACAATAAATAAATGTAAAGCATATTTAACCATTTGTTATTTATTTATCATATTCCATATCTCTCAAAATAATTTTGATTAGTTGGTTACTGTCAAAAATAATAGTTTTGAAACCACTTAAATTTATGTAGGAATTCGGTAACATTTCAGGAAGTACTAGTGGTAGCTGCGCTTTTTTTTTTTAAGTTTAAAATTTTTTTTTCAAGTATTAATTTATTGAGATCAATGATAATTGATGTGGTTGGTGTCAGGATTGTGAAGTCGGAAGCAATTTTGGGTGGCGTTGGAGTATGTAAAAATGTACCAACTACGGCTTAATTTTTTTTTTATATTATATCATTTTAATTTTATACTTTTTTATTCTTTAAACCCAATATTTGTAATTTGGATTGACAAATTTATTCAAATATAAATTCACAATATCAAAGAAGCTTCCCATGAAGTAATCTCTATTGGAGGATTTTACTGAAGGAAATTTTTTGTTACTAATTAATATACGTTAGCCATTTGTGACAGTAGAAAAATAGAGGAGTCTGAGGCTTGGTATGCCGACTCCACAGCCCTGGTTGGTGTGGTGTTTATCAGACGTTGGTTCAAGAAATGTTCTACTTCAGCGAGACCATGAACATGAGGGATATTGGTTATAAAATGACACAACATCGATGGTAACAAGTATCATATGGTGTTTTGAGTCCGAGGTTGTGTGATGGTAACTGTTACAATGGTTGCAAATGTAGGTCAACATAGGCAGTCTTACTACTACTTCTTGAGGAAGATGTAATGAAAGCATAGAAATGTTGATGTTTGTGTAAATGTTCATTATTGTTTTTACTTTTATTTGTTATTTATTTTTCTACAACTCTACCATATTTATTTATTACCTTTTACAACTTATTTATCAGAATTAAGTTGTTCAATATATTGTATTGCTATTTCCATTAAATAAATTATTTTAAAGCGCTGACGTTTGCAGAAATTTTATTAGAGACTAGTGAGAAAATATGTTTGAATACGAACGCTGAAAATACTAAGTATATGATCACACAGAGAACACATATTAGAGATTATAATTTAGAGATTACTCTGAACAACATATTTGACAGGGTTAATGAGTTTAAATATTTAGGGACAATTTTAACTAGCAATAACAATATTAGATTGGAAATTAAAAGAACACAGTTGGGAAATGCATGCTACTACTCGGTCAGTAAGTTGTTGACATCTCGCCTGCTTTCAAGGAATGTAAAACTCAGAATAGAAAATAAAATAATTTTACTGGTTGTGAAACGCATTCTCTTACCTTACATGATGAAAAAAAATTAGGGTATTCGAAAACAAGGTACTTAGGAAGATATTTGGTCCAAAAAGGGATGGGACTATTGAAGAGTGGAGGAGGCTACATATTGACAAATTACATATCCTGTACTATTCACAAGACATTGTAAGGATAATCAAGCCTCATAGATTACGGTGAGTAGGACATGTAGCTTAATAGGGCCTAATGGGAGAATCTAGAACTGTGTTTAGGGTGTTAACTGGCAAGCCCAATGGGAAGACCTAAACGCAGATGGGAGGATAACATTAGAATAGACCAGAAAAAGATAGGGTGTAATGAGATGGATTAGATAAAGCTAGCCCAAGGGATAGGGTGTAGTAAGGTGGACTGGATAGGTGGCATACTTTTGTAAGTGCGGCAATTAATTTTCAAGTTCCTAACGCCATAGAGTAAGTAAGTAGCTTAAGTAAGTAAGACACATGTTAAAATCACATCACTTATTCTATTTAAAGCCATTAAGAGCCTGAGTCAACCCACAGACAATGTGTAAATTAGGTAGGTAATACAGCTCAAACCAGATATATCTTGGTGAATAGCCTGACATTTTCATTAGAAAATAGTGGAATTGTTAGCAGTGAAACAATTTTATCATATTTAAATTTTTTTAATATGTAATTTTAAATTAATAAAAAACTTTCACTGTTATCGAGTAAAGAATGCAACATAGAGCACTTCATTGTGAATCTTGGTTTGAACGTATCATGAATATAATACACCATTTAATCAGCTGTGAGATGGGATCTTAAGGTGATATAGTATTTTTTTAGCTATAACCAGCAACATATATTTGTATTTTGTAGTCAACTGTATTCCTGTTGTCATTGGTTTGTATTTGTTGTACAGAAACCTTGGCCAGATTATTCAAGTGATAATGGAAACCTCCCAAGAGTTTGTCTTTGTTAAACCTGAGCTTCAAGTTGGCCCGAATAATGCTGTGGCGTCTGACTCGCTGGTGAGCTCATGTTCAGGGATTTGTCAAGTTGTTTAGTTAGGTAAACGTTTGAATATTGGTGTTATGTTTTTCCTGCTTTAAACATTTTTAGTTTGTGAGCAAACTTTACTTTTCAAAAATTTAAATGTATCATAGTCCAAATTATAAAACTAAATACAATGTCTAAATTCCAGAGTGCAGTGGTTTAAAAACTGAAAATAAATAAACTTATTTTTATAAATATAATTTTAACATGTTTTAGTGCCAATATCAGAGACTTAAAAATATATAACTTTATGGACCATAATGGAAAGAATGCATTCTAAAGTAATAACCCGGCATTTTCATGGAGAGAAATTGGCAGATTATATTTTGGGGAAAAACACCCTCAATAAATACGGTCAGGGATTGAACCGCCCCTCTTTCAGTACACTTAGTCCTGACAAAAACATAAATATCAATTTTTCTCCTTTTGTAATGTAGCTAAACAAAACATTTTCAATTTTGAATTAATGTACAAGCAAACACAAAAACCAGCTGGAACATTTATACACTGTGATTATTTAAGAATAAAGAAATGACTCATCTGCCACTAATCTGTTTCATTTCAGAAAAAACAAGTATTTGATCACCCGTATCCATCAAGTAACTCTGAGCAATATCACCAAGTAGGCGACAATCTGGGTAGGAAGTTGGAAGATAACAAAGACACAGCTACATTATTGGCATATTGTTTTGAGAGTTCTATCAAAGAAGGAGTATATACTAACAAACACATATTAAACTCGACAAATATGAGTGACAAAACCAAACAAAATCTCTTGCAAAAGTGTAACCAACAAATAAAGAATGTTTCATCTGTGCCCGAAAAGGATGAAAAGTTTGAATGTCATCACTGTGGTCAAATCTTGTGCAATAAGAAATATTTAACAAGACATATTGGAATGTTTTGTTTTGTTGTTCCAAAGACAGTAAAGTGTGATGATTGTGGTAGATATTTCAAGAATGGTGATTATCTTAAAAAACACAGCATCATTCATCGCCAACAAAAGCCACACAATTGTGACGAATGTGGGAAAGGTTTCTCCAAGTTGAGATACCTCAAAGAACATAATTTGTACCACAGAGGAGTTAAATTATTTAAATGTGATTTGTGCGGGAAATGTTTCACCAAGAAAGTTTATTTGGCGAGTCACTCCATAGTTCACAGTCTTGCGAAACCCCATAAATGTGAAGAATGTGGCAAGTGTTTTGGAAGAAAAAACCATTATAACAGACACAAACTAATTCACAAAGATGAAAGAAGACATAAATGCGAGGAATGTGGTCGAACTTTTCGTTATAGTCATCATCTAACTAGTCACAAGTTGATTCATATGAATGAAAAACCCCACAGGTGTGAAGTGTGTGGCAAATGTTTCAGGTTAAAGTCGCTCCTTGGTGAGCACATGCATGTTCATGGCGAGAAGACACACAAATGTGACGAGTGTGGGAGGTGTTATAGTCGGAAACGTTACCTGATGAGACACGCTAAAATACATATTCATCTGAGTTCTCATTATTTAGTATCGTAGTAATATGTGTTGTTGCTTTAATAGGAACCCAAGCTTCATCATTATATTTATTGTTGACTGGGGGAAATTAATTACTAAATTTTATGAGTAACTTTGTTTTTATTTATACTTCATTTATTTTTTATGCACCTAACACAAGTGCCTGGAACTCTCATTCATTTGTAGCTTCACATGGTTGTGTTTCATTTGAAGACTAAACCATTTTGAGCATACGAGGCTAAACCTATAGTTATACTTAGCTGGCTGGAGCTTTAAGACACTTTACTAAGTATGTACATTTTATGTATAAAACAAGGTCTTTCTTTATACAAAGGGGAATGATTCATTATACCTAACAATTCTAATTCGATAAATGACTGAAACTTGTGCAAATGGACTATAAGAAGGTTCATAATCCTCCCCAATTCACCTTTTCATGCAGATATAAAGCTGCACTAAGCCCGTCAATTGAGATAAAAGCTGTCATTACCCAAATATTTTTGTTACTTTCTAAAGAAATTGTCTCTATAGATTCTTAAGGACTCCATCATAAATGGTAGCTTAAAGAGTTCTGTCAGAAACCCTTTTGTGTTTGAATTCGTAATGCGATAAATCACAAACAATAAGGAAGACCAAATAGGTGATAATTCATTGTTATTTATGTTAGACAAAGCTGCTGCTACATTGTAAATTCAATAAATTAGTAAAAAATTGAGATTTTAATGGAATGTAAATTGTCTATCCCAATAGAGTATAGAAACCAACTTAATAATCTGAAACGTGGTGCTATTATTTTAACAGATAGAAATTAATTTTTCTCGAATATTTTTTATTACAGATCAGAACTAATGATGTTTTTCTTGAGTGTTATGCTAAAGGAAATAATAATGAAAACACATTTTTTCTCATCTAAAACCAGTATAGTATTCACCCTATAGACCATTACAGTTACACTTACATTGCAGTAGGCTACAGGTCTTATGGAGTGAGCAGTATTCAGATCTTCACCGATTGAGACAGATTCACAATGAACTCAAAGTATATACACTTTATGGCTGGCTATACATTTGAAGTTTAACTTCTATCAATAATTTTTTATTATTTTATCAATCCCCATTTAAATAGATACTGCACAAAACCAACTGCGATTAGTAGGGTGGGATTTGAATTCTGGTATGCTGAACTAAATATGGTTTTCACAAGTCAGTTAAAACCAATTGTTTCCCAATCAATGCAAATGTGTGTATACTTTCTTAAACATTTACCTATCTAATCCATACCTTATTAGATTGATTATAAGATAATAACAGGGTTCCTACACAAAATCGTGAACATTTTTTACAGGAGTTTCTATAATTCCTCCAGGACAAGTGTATAGAGTAATCTTGGCAAAATATACACCAGTACATAGTTTCTTTTATTTAAATATATATATATATATATTTAATGCATGCTCCCAACTCCCCTAGGCCTGCACTTTTCCACACTTTTTGTTATTTTTTTAATGTATTCCACGACACAATGAGTTATTTAACTAATAATGATAATTATTCTTACTACCTGTTTGGGTTATACACACTTACGCTAATGTGTAATGGTAGGGTGATTGTGAGATGAAATGGAGGACCTACAGTTTAACGTGGAATCCGAGCCACGGTGGGGGCTTGGCATTCCTCACATTCACAAGTTGTGATTAATACACGTCTTGTCAGAGGTGAAGGAAGGGTTTGGCAATCAAATCTATGCCGGGACCGAGGATTGAACCCCAGAACCTCAGCACAGAAGTCTGACAGCTTACCCCTAGACCGCCGGGTAACCTTTTAAATAATTAAAACATAACATAAGCTCACTTGCAAATATTCATGGGTGAAATGTGGGTTTCCCTTTTCACAGTGATGAGTTTAAAGGTCAGGGGTTGGATGTTGTGTCGGTAGTTTAGAAAGTGCATGTTAAATACTATAAATAAATAAATGGATGATTTTCAAATAATATTTTTTAATTATGTTTTAATTACTTTTTGCTTCAGAGAGTATGGTGTGTATGCATGGTTAGTAAATGTAATTAAGGTGGTGTATGATGGAAATAAAGCGTATGTTAGGGTGGATGTAGCTTTGAGCGAATGGTTTGACATTGAACAGGGTGTTAGACAAGGTTGTGTTATGTCTCGACATGGTTGGTTAATATTTTCATAGATAAGTGTATGAGGGATGCTTGTGAGGACGCGGTTGGTGTACAATTGGACAATGTGAATGTGAGAATGCTGTTATATGCAGTGATGCCGTATTAATGGCTGAGAATAAAAGTGACTTTCTGAATGCATTAAATTGTTTGAGTGTGGCGACAGACAGAATGGATCTTCGTATAAATGTCTCCAAAACTAAGGTTGATAAGGACAGATCAGGATATGATTGTCAACTTAGTATAAATAGAAAACTGTTAAAGCAAGTGAATGATTTTGTGTATCTGGGTAGAATGTTTTGTAAAAATGGAAAGATGGATGGTGAAATTGACAAACTGGTGGATGCACCTCGGAAAGTAGTTTAATGTATGTGGATTATTGCAAAAAAAAATGAGGTAGTATATAAAAGTGTGTTGACACCAACATTATTTTATGGATGTGAAGTGTGGGTTTGTCAGATGAAACACAAGAGCAAGGTAAATGCGAATGGTGTGAAATATCTAAGAAATATATGTGGAAAAACTTGTATGGACAGTCAGTAATGAGTGGGTGTTTAAGGTGTGTGTTTTGAAAGGGAATCCAATAAGTCAATGAGAAAGAAGCATTATATGTTGGTTTGGGCATGTTCAGAGGACGAGTGTGGATGACAAATGTGTGAAAAAGAGAAACATTAAGAGTTTTAAGAATAAAAGAGCATGCAAGGATAGGGAAGTGTGTAGAAAGTTAGTGAGGATGGATTAAGTTTTCTTGGCTACTCTGTAAGGGAACGGCATGATTATGTATGTATGTATATGTATTTTAAAAAAAGGGGGGAACAAAGGAATTTTCAGGACAACCTAGAAAAGATTGGAAAAATGAAAAATTCCTAAACATTTCCAGGCCTGGAAGAAATATTTTAAAATTCCAGGGTTTCCGTGATGTGTAGAAACCCTGAATTAGTGATGGACACAATCGAGTAACTTTACTCGAACCTTATTATTCTTTTATTTTCTCTTTTCTTACCAGCTAAGTGAGAATTAACCTTATTGGCGGACTATTTACCATGCTATTTCATTTTAAAAGGCATATTCCCTTAGAGCTCATTTTTCACCAACAGTTTCTGCTACTATGCAAAAATGACCCATTGTGGTTTAAATGTTGTGCGTGCATTTTCAATACAAAATACTCGCAGATGTAAGGTACAAAATCGAAAAGCATGCTAACTAACCATATCACATTTCTGATTATTTTTAAAAGAATTCGATGAAAGTTACTCGATTTTTTTACTCAGCACCTCGGCATTCTTATTTCTACACTTGCATAGACGAAACTAATTATAGTCTTTCATAATTATTTTATTGATTATAATTTATCCTTAGTAAAATATGATTATTTTTAAATTGAAACTAATTAGAGTAAGTTACAAAATAGAAAGAAAATTAAAACGGTTTTCACTTTTAAAAAAGGTACAATTACTATAAATTTCTTTAGTATGAATGTATAAAGAAAAGTTTATTTTATTAAAAAGAGCACAAAACTTTTTTTTTGTTAGACACTTCTTAAAATGCATACTTTCATATTGACTGTACATGCAACGTGAAACCTGAAAATAAAGGGGTGGAGGTCACTGTCAGTGTCGACTGCCTACTACAGGAAGAAATTACGGACATGTTATTAGTATCGAATTCCATTGCAAGACTCCCGAGTAATGTAGTCCAACCGATTGCCATGGGACGATTTGAATAGATGAGTTGCTAAAAATTACTTGAGTAATTTTACTTGATTCTTAGAATTACTCGATTGTGCCCATCACTACCCTGAATAAGTTGTTTATAATTTTAGTTGTATGTTCAATAAAAATTATGATTAAGTCACCAAACACCATCTAGGCATACACCAAAATAATGACCAAAACACAATACCAATAGTTCATGACTGGTAGACAGATTTCAAATACATTTCAAACAGCTGTGTTTTGCATTTCCAAGAGGACATTAGTTCATATTCTCGACTGTTATCAGCACAGGAGATTCACTGGAGCTAAGCTCAGCATGGCTATAGTTATAGTTACACCTACCTGGCGCCATTTTACCTATCAGCAAATCACAAGACCACTAATTTAAATCAAAAGTATGTCTTGAGGATGGAGAAAGTTTCTAAACGTAAGTAAGTATACAAGTATTTAACTGGAACAATGAAAAAATCACATGATAAAACCAATTATAGATAATAAAAAAAATTATTTTGCATATTTTACATGTATTTTTTGACCACCCTTATTATATCGCCACATGACTTACAAACTAGCCTAATATAGCTCTAAGGAAAACCTTTTAATCTGACAAATTTACCAATAATAGATCTTTGACCATGCCAGGATTTGATCCTCAACCTGATTAATAATGGTGACAAAGTGTAATGAGAGTATAACGCCTTAGACCAATCGAACACCATTGTGGGTAGCTCTGTCTCGGTAATTACAACAAATTCAGTATATTGTTTTGAGTCTTGCAGATCTTAAAGCCGACACAACAGCCAGCCCTCAGCCGTTAATTCATCACTACAAGAGTTGAAATCAACATTTCACCAATAATACATTTTCCGGTCATGCCGGAAATCAAACCCTGGACCCTTAGCTCAATAGACAGACACGCTACCGACTGAGGCATTAATAACAAAAAACATATCTAGGGGGTGTGCGAGATCAAGTTTTTTTTTGTTCAAGTCGAGAACGAGACTTAATAATCGAGACTAGATTGGAAACAAAAATTTTAGAATCACTTACTTCAAGATGAGAACAGGAATTAAAAATGTATAGTTAATTATTTGAAATTTTGCTCATACTATCTTAAAACAACGTGCGATATTTAATTTGTTAAATGAATACATAGTCCCTAATAGTGTAAATTTAAACATAAAGTTTACAACTGACTACAAATCGGACACCAATTTAGTAATAGCAGCAAAGTGAAAAATACTTATAATCCCTAGACTATACATGCTCTACTATTGCTTGGTGATCCCACCGCTAATAGTCTACATCATGTTCTTGATGGATATAGAGCTAAGGTGTAGTCTAAGAGCAGTAACTCTATAAAGTGCACAACACTTCAACATGGCAAGTGACTAGTTGAAATCTATTGAGTTAAGATATCTTATTTGTTTTAAGCGAGATATAAAATAAATTTACCAACAAAAATAACTTAAATAAATACATTCACATATTAAATAATACTAGCAAACATAAAACTGTGTTTAATTACCCAATGTTTTAGATATTCGGGAATGGAAGAACAATTCTAGAACTTTTCTTGAAATTTTTGAGACTATAGCATTTCTGTCCAGACAATCAGGTCGGGAACAGGAAATGTTCCTGCAGGAATTTCAAACATTCCTAGTTATATCAACAAGGGAAACATCAGTCAAACAATAAATATCAGGCCAAAGTGTGTGAAACCATTAACTTCAAAAACATCCAATAACAAACAAACAAGGTTCACTATTTCTTCCAAATATTACATTTCTAAACATAAAATAGCTATGAGAATCAATAATCACTCTGTATCATCATAATTTCTCTCAAAAGGTGGGATAAACTAATTTGCAAAATTATCTCCCCCACTTATGTGTGACATCAAATGTGTTCTTAAGCAAGTCATCCCCACCAAAAAACTTTAGATATCGTGTCACCCAGGATTATAGACCCCACTATTTTGAATAATAAATAAATATGGTTCGATTCAAGAAATGACGAAAAGGTTGACCGAAACACTCTCGAACGTTAAGGTTTAAAGAGAACCTTTACTTCAAACAAAAAGGCAACTCTACTTTGTTGGGGGACTTCTTCCCATCAAAGCATTATTATCTTCATTTCATCACTACCCTCAAATTATAATGAAACTTATATATACAGTACATTTTAATCGAAGAGATTAGGTAAGCAATTACAATAAAATAAAATTTTATCTGTCACAATTTCAGACTGTTCTTCAAAACAACAATATTTTATCATTAAACTTAAATTACAAACCAATTTAACTACATTTTAATAAAAAAAAATTGGGTGTGGCTGTTTTTGTGCACGACCAGAGGGTTTTTACGTGAATATGCTTCGCCGCTTACAATTTATTTCGCTCCCGATACTTCCATATTCGTTCCAACCCAGACATTGGGGTATTAATTATTGGATAGCTGACGAGCTGCTCTTTCCCGTCATATACGTATGACATATTTCTGGCCGGCTTTCCGGTGAATATAGGTGAACAGTGTGAAATTTTTAGAGTTTTTCAACTTCAATTCATATATTCTTCACAAACAATGTAATTAAATTTAAGTATTATTAGTTAAATCAATAGATCTCGATGATACCTTTACCCCCCGGCCCTGTTGCCAACGGCATGGCGCGGCGTGCTAGCTGAAGACCAATGACGAATCTTTATTGCCTCAGCTATCCAATTATTTCAGTTTGTTTTGGCTACCTTTAATACGTTATAAATTACTAAGGCAAACCTTACTGAATGATTTTGTTACACTCAACTTTGTCTCGTACCCCCCAGTACTGTTCTGAATTTAAAGTCGTACCTATTCACTTTAAAAGATTTCAGGTAAATTATTACAATAAATGCAAGTTATATTTGTTACAATATCCTTACTGTACTTCAAAACAACGATATTTTATTTTCACATCTAATGGATTAAACACCAAATTTGTCCCCTTGCCTTACTTTAGAAGTAAACGAGGGAACCTCCCTCTCCCCCGGTCATGTCCTAAAGTTAGCTTTCAGCTCCCAAGCAGACTAATATGGGGTTCTTGGAGTCAGACACACATACCTTGACGAGCTGACTCAACGTGCAAGACACTGACTCATAGGGCATGCAGGGTCTTTCCCTTGTTCAGCAGCAATCTGTCGAGCCAAATGTGTGATGTCTGGGACTATACATCCCCGGACTTCCTTCCATTGGTCCCAAGAAAGGATTTTAACCTCAAAATTCCGGAGACACGTCGCTAAAATACTTGATGCACTCTTGCCCAGCTGACAACTCAGATGTGTGAACCGTCCCTTCATTCAACCTTAGTACGACGTTGAATGACCAACGAGGAAAACCTCTTTTCCCTTTCCGAGATAAATGTATTATATTTATAAGAAGGTATAGGAAAGGTGAATAGAAACATAGGAATGAACACAATATGGCTTTTACAACAAAAAGAAGAACATATTTTACACTCTCCATTGCTAGCATTGGACAAAGAGGTAATGGCTGCCTCTTGAAGAAAATCTATCATTTACAACCAATCCTTCAACCTAGGTTTCATGCTATCGAAAACGCGTTTCACACTCCCTCCTGATGAGCTTCGAAAGAATAAAACCTAGGCCAGGAGATTGGGTGGTAGCGATTTATTTTCTTCAAGAGGCAGCCATTACCTCTTTGTCCAATGGCAACAATGTAAAGTGTGAACTGTGTTCTTTTCTTTTCACTGTAAAAGATATTTCTATCCACCTCTCATGTGCCTTCTTTCAAATATAATATAGTTTCCTGGTTAGTTATTAATGACTTAAACAATCTTTTACAATCATTGAAGTTTTAAAATGATTTCAAAATAAATATGCATTTTCCTTAAAATTAGTGGTTGCTTTGAAATTATTAAATTTGTAAAATATTTTTATAATAAATACAGGTCTATTCATTCATTAATATCAAGAGTGAATCACAACCTCTTAGATCAGTAAGTTCCATTAAAAATGAACCCTAGTCTTGTTGGCTAATCAGCACACTAAACACAGGAATTGAACCTATATCAGGAATGCTCCTTTGAACAACCATCACATTTGTAATACAAATTAATCTTCAGAATTGTCTTGTGGCTTCAGTAGCCCCCTATATTTAAAAATTCAAATTTGTGTGACTATACATTTTTTCCCAAAATAATTTTCATTCTGAAAAATTTATGATTTATAAATGGATCCATCACAGAAATACAACACAAATTATTTACAGTAAAAATTAATATATATATAAATAAAACTCATTCATTTTCATTCAAACTCGACTTGAATGAAAAATGTAAACCTATACCCTTAAAAATTGGCAATGTGAATGCATACATTACTATTATTTCGTCATTTTATGTTATGTACATCACAAATTAATGCTCACAAAATAAAAAATAATTGAATTACATGTGATTAAGTTAATGTAATTTATCAGCTTAGGACGAAATACCTATAATTATATTTGCAATACAGCAATTTGTAAATAATATTTAATTACAAAGTTATATGGTATCTAACATTTAATTATTTTTTTCTCAGTTTTTTTTTCTTTTCAAGCTTTGATTTGTCTTTATATATTTCATATTATTCTAATCAACTTTGCTTTGAGTTGAAAAAGTGGACTTCGCAAGTCCGTATTAATTATATCTGTTGATTAAAAAAAAAATGTCCTGTCTTAACCAAAGAGTACTGTGCTTTTTTAAGCTTAAAGCTTAAAATTATATTGGCTATTCACTCCAGCTCATTTCTAAGCTTTTTTTAAAAGCAATATTCTAAGTTGATATCAATACCAGTAATTTAAACTTGTTAAAAAAAATTAAAGAAAATTTATAAATAGCATTTATTTTGAACATGTATATTTAAATTTTTAAAAAAACATTTCAAGGTAAAATTTCCCAAAGCTTGAAATAAAACAAAATATAAAAGAATGCACAATAGCACAAAGGTCATGGTCAAGAGAGGCTATAATGAGCTTATTCAGTTTAAATGTCATAAAGAGGAGCCACATTCAATCAATTCTTCTTCCCTGCAAAGAGAAAAACAGATAGTTTGGTGAAAGAAAACTAGATACATTTATATATATTTATTTAATTTAAGTAATGTAATAATGAACAAAAATTGACCTTGGGAAATTGGTGTGGATAAGTAACATATTCCATAAGTAAAAACCCTAGATTAAAAATAAATAAATTAATCTTGGAAATTTGATCTTAAAAACAATGAATTTTGGTTTAAAAATTCTCATATAAAAATAAATTTGGTTAAAAAAATCATAAATGCTTCACATTTTCCCATTTTCTTCGAATGTTAAAGAAAATCAATTGCAAATTATTTCTTTTTAACAGTTAAATAAAGTATTTCCCCCTTATCTATAAATTTTAAAAAAAAAAAAAATTTTTAGGGCTGTGCCGATTCCGATACTCGATACCCATGGTATCGACTAGTATCGCAATATTCGATACTATACACTAAAAATCTTGATACCTCTCTTCAGTATTCAACATGGTCGACTCCTAAAACGGTTGATTTTGAACGTCAGTGGCTACAATAGACATTAGTTACTTGTAGTTTTGCTTTGTCCTATTTTTCTGTTTACTCAGCTCTAAACTCAATATAAACAAGTCACATCTTTGCAGCTTATAAACATGGTCATGGTCGACACAAGGTCGATTTTCATTTCTCAAGGGGAACTGTATTTCGAAAATGAACCTAAGGAGAACACTTATTTTGTATTGAAATAGTCAAGTAAATATTCACTTCATAAGGTCAATTTTCCTCAGCGCTTTGGCAAGGGAGTGGTGAGCAAATGAATCGGCCAATTCGCATCTGCATCGTATTTCGTCGCTAGACCATTATTATTCGAATGATTTTAAAATAATCCACATAAAATATTCATTTTTTATTTATCGACTTTAACTATTGTAATTCATTGCCAGTGTTGCCAATATAGCTTTTATTCTAAATATCTTTTCACTTAAGAAAATTATTAAATTAATTTAATAGATATTGTGAAACAAATAAAATTTAAAAAATCAAATTGATAAAAGTTAAAACATAAAAGCTTTAGTTTTTCAAAAAATTCTAGTTAAAAATTTTCAAAGTTTTTTTAGACCATCAGCAAATATTATGTCAGTCATATCATTTATGACTTTCAAGGTTATTTCCGTCTCCATATTCCATTCGCTTTGTACTTGAGATCGTTTTCAAAATGAAATTCATAGAAATAAACTGATAAAAATTGTCTATTGTTTTCCTTTTTTTTCTGATAATCTTCAAAATGGAATGTTTAAAAAGTGAAGTGTGGCAGTATTCTGATATATGTGAAGGTGATGTGGACTATGTTGTTTGTAAATTTTGTAAATGCAAAATTTCGCGGGGTGGAAAGATGCATACCACTTCCAACATGTCTAAACATTTAAAAATTTATGAAGCAGAATTGTATACATCCAAACTAGAGAAGCTAGGAAATAATGAAAGTGATGCAATCTATAAACCAGGGCCTAGTTCTGCCTTTGAAGTGAATTCCCAGAACGCTGTTGGACCTAATTTATTGTAAAGAAGCCCAACCTCAAGACCAAGTTTTCCATGAGCCACCAATCACAGCCTCAACTTTGAGGACTGCTACATTGTCAAGGTGTTAAAATCATTCCACAAGACACAATGTAATATGTCTCAGTTAAGAAGATGGGAACTGGTACAACAATGGATCACAAAGTCTGTTCAGTCTAATTACTACTACTACTACTATTGAAGTGTGTGTAATATGTGTTAGTTTTTTTACTTTTATTTGTGCTCTACCATTTTCCTAATATTCTATCATTTTATTTATTACTAAATGTTTTTGCTCAATGCACTTTTTTCATACATATTATTACTTAATAAGTAATAATATTTCTTACTATAGGCCTACTAATCATTGTAAATTTTATTTTAGTCTGGTTGATTCTTGTTATAATTTGTTTAAATACACTAAATGATTAGTTTCCATATTTTGACTCATGGAAACCAATTAAATATTTTTCTTTTGACCTAGTTTCTATGCTTACAAAATGAGGATTTATTTAATTTCATGTTGAATGGTATCGAATAGGGTATCGAGTATCAAGGAAAGTAAGTATCTGCCCACCACTAATTTTTTTCTAAATTAAAATTAGTAGCTAGTAAAATAGACAGTTTATTATATAATAAGCCAATTGTTTCTCAGGAGGTCAATTAGTCGATTATGTATATAGATATCGATGATCGTGGTTTTGGAGATATTTTTGCTATTGTAATCTAGTGATAATAGTGAGAAAATATTCAAAAAATAAAAACTCAAGTTTAATGTGAACGTTATTTATATAGACCATTGAAAACTTGGACTCTCAGGAATATGGAAAAGAAATACTTGGAGAGCTTTGAAATGTAGTGCTGGAGAAGATTAGATGAACAGACATGATTATAATATGATTATAAATTAAGTCCTAAGAAGAGTGGGTGAGAAATGAACCATTTTGGATGTTATTCTTCGATATTAAGAAAACTAGATTGGAAACATCTTTAAGAGGAACCGTCTTCTGCACAATGTCATAGAAGGAAAGGTTGAGTAAAAATGGAGCTTAGGAAGAAGGAGGATTCAAATATTAGATGATTTGAAGGAAAGAGGAAAATTTCGGAGCTGAAGGAGGCAAAGGACAGGTGCATTAGCGGTCTAAGTTCATAAAATAATAATAATAATAATAATAATAATAATAATAATAATAATAATAATAATAATAATAAACACAAATTCTGTTTTAAAATGTGAGAATTTGTTTGAAAACTTTGATATTCCCATTTAAATACCTTATTGTTTTATTTAGTGAACTTTAAATACATAAGAATATTACTTTAATCTTGAAATCAGTTATTGTGTTTTTAATGCCATGTTTAGTGAAGACAATGTTCACAAAAAGTAGGTGTCCTTATCCATGCAAAATAAAACTAGTGGGTAAGGGAACATATTCCACGTGACTCTCAAGGTGTGGGAAAGGAAGATATTCCATGTGACTCTCAATGTGTGGGTAAGGAAGATATTCCATGTGACTCTCAAGGTGTGGGAAAGGAAGATATTCCATGTGACTCTCAATGTGTGGGTAAGGAATATATTCCATGTGACTCTCAAGGTGTGGGTAAGGAAGATATTCATGTGCCTCACAAGGTGCCGGTAAGGAATATATCTAATGTGACTCAAATGGTGTAGGTAAGGAAGATATTCCATGTGACTCACAAGGTGTGGGAAAGGAAGATATTCCATGTGACTCTCAAGGTGTGGGTAAGGAAGATATTCCATGTGACTCTCAAGGTGTGGGTAAGGAAGATATTCCATGTGACTCTCATAGTGTGGGTAAGGAAGATATTCCATGTGGCTCAAATATGTGTGTTACTTACATTACTTGAGTAAGGAACAAATTATATGTTACTTACAGGGTATGACTGGCCAGTCTCTCTTTCATACACTTGACTTCATTAAGGTTGTCCTCTAATCTTTTCATAAGTTCGGTAACATCAGCACAGGAAACTTTCTTCTTGGTCTGAGTTATCTTCGACGTATCCTCAATGTAGGGTCGGCGTTTCAGTTGAGTGTTGGTGCAGTGCAAGATGTTTTCTTTGTTCACTGAAACAAATTAAATACATAATTGTTAACAAAAAATAAATGGTACACTGCACAGCACAGGCGTTCTCGCTCTTTTACCTAAAAATGTGAGATATTTACTTAAAGAAATGTGAAACAAATTATTGTTGTAGAAATGTAATGGAAAAACAGACATCACATTCTATCAGAGCGTGAATGAAATAATACACATTGTTACATAAACACAATGAGAAAAGAGGATTAACAATCTACAGTGGAATTAGGACTTCTTTGGTTTTACATGACAGCTAGTAGAAGCTATCAGTAATGCCAACATTGTCTGAAAGTCACTTTTGTCAACATATTTGGAAATAATTATTATTTGCTAAATATTACTATTATTATCACTACCAAATATTATCAATCACTTTTAAGAATACTTCCCTGAGGATTACAGTAGAGTTGTATTTTCCATAATCAATTTTAAGAAAAAAAAAAGTCTAGTAAATTCATTCTAGTTTTTCTTTTAACTCTTATGGCAATTACATGTTAAATAGAGAGTGGAATTTTAGCTAATTTTAATACTATTATATTTATACTTTTATAACGGGCCTCGCATATCTTTAACATAAATAAATGGTTTGTGATAATAGAGAGGAAAAGACATAAAAAAGTTTGTGAAATAGTATAAAGTTTAGATTTCTTAGACACGGGTATTAATACCATTCGCCGTCCAACCAGCAACAAGGTTGCCTACGTCACCAACTGGCGGCATAGCTTCTATTCAGTCGCCATACTTGTTTTTTTTACATCTAAGGCCACTTTTAATAATCAATTTGAATTAAAGTGCAAAGGCAAACTTCAAAACTATACCAACAACCAAACGGTTATTCTCATATCCAAAATCTAACCATTTTAAATATACATACATACATTATAACAGTGAATTATTGTATAACATACAATTAATAAAACCACGTGCATGTGTCTACAAGTTGAAGCGAACAAAATAATTTATTGTCGAGTATTTAGGCGTGTTTATGTTAATAATTTTACTAAAAATTTTAATAATACACTATCTATTTTGAATATTAATTCGGCTACTTAGTAATCCGTGTGTTCTTTTATGAATATTAGTTTGGTGTGTGAGCGTGTTATCCTTGGAAAATAAACCGTTTTTTAGTGATCTTTAAATAATTATTCATCCAATATAATATTGAAGCGTGTGATAAAAAAAATTGCGAGTGTTTCTCGGTGATCAATATACATTATTCGAAAATTCAAGTCTGTGTATCAAGACTATAAAATAATATATTTTTTAACCCCAAGATTGTGTTGTGTTGACCTCTAGGATAGATCTCAAGTTTTAGGATTTTTATAGTATTCAAAAAAAATCTGTAAGTGTAATAAAAAATACTAGCGAGTCTTTCTCCACTGTTGATTAAATAAATACCAGGCTAAGACTTCACGCTATAAGTTATTGTTATTGTAGTTTTATTAGAGACTTTATAACTGTTTAAGAGTAGTTAATATAAAATAGATTTTTTAAATTAGGATGGCTTTTGATTTGTCAATAGACCCTAAAGTGTATTTTTGATATCATAGGCCTGAACATATTTTCTAGGATATTGATTTTTGTTTGATAAATGATAAAAATGAATGTGAGACCAACTCCCTATCATCATTAACTTGGCTGAAGACAATAAAGAGGACGACGAATATGACTTATTTGTTATAATAGTGTTAAAAAGGTTTATGACAGTGGTTTTTTTCTTTGTGTAGTACTACATGTTCAGATTTTTCACATTTATAACGTTAGTAATAATAATATCAACAAATAATTATCTATACATTAAAAAAATTGATTAGTAAAAATATTATACTAATAAAAACTAATATGGGATTAAATGCTAAAATTTTTTAAATGTTTAATATTGTAGACAAAATTAATAATCAATACTAGGCCTAAAATCGACATATCAAGGTTAACAATAAATAAAAACTAAATAAAACTGTAATTTATGTTTCTTATATAGACCTAAATGTTGACTCTCAAAAGTGGCAGCTGCTAAACACCCGTTTATGCAGATCATATGGTTCGACGTAGGGATACATAATTTGGTCTGGTAACTTTTCATAGCTGTCAGTCAGCACCAAAGAAGTCATAGGACTACTGTATTAACCCATTTCCCAGACCTTCATTTAAATTATATATTTGTTTGTAGTTGGGAAACTAGTGGTTTTATATTTCAAATAAAAGATGTTCATATTTAAGAGTGTTACAACTTTGCAACAATAAAATATTATTTAGTATCTCAAGAGTTGGGGGTTTATGATCAAAATTTGACATGTTCGCTTATGTAAAGCACCCCTAAGTAATTTTAACGGGAAAATGAAATTCACCATTTTATTTGTAATGTTAAACTGTATCTAGACTTGAATTTTAATCAAAATTGTTAGAGCCAGTTTTGAGAAAATTTGTTTTATTTGTTTCACCCCTATGTAAACTGCCCTTAATTTTATGGTTGGATAGATAGTTCCAAAAAAACTCCTCTGGGAAAACTTTTTAAAATCCTAACTACCAAGATTTAGCCTGATCAGTAAAATGGTTCCGCTATCTCTAGTCCTAGTAGCAGATAGACAGCATTGCCAAAAACACTTTTTTCGGTCAGGGGGTCAAGAAAAGCCGACAAATTCGATTTTTTTGACAGTTGCAAGAAAGTAAAAAGGAATGTAGAATGCATAGTGAAACACATTAATTATTCACAGCCTAATACATTATATTTTCTAAAAGTCCTGTGTGGGAATGACATTTTGACTTCGGGAATTTTTGGGCGGGAAATAATGATTTCCCACAGGGATGGGATGGGATGGGATGGGAAACAAGAATAAAATTTTAAAATAATTTTCCACTTTAGGATTAAATGTTTTTCAGATTTATAATTTTAGTTTAAACTAAGCTTTCCCATTCATTCCAATAAAATAATTTAAGTAATTTGATAGTTTAAATTGAATTAAGTTAAATGTAGTAGTAGATGCCAAAAATATTACTAATTGTCAGGAAAAGGGAAAAAAACACTGATTCGGTTGCAGTTATTGGTATGGACAGTAAATTTATCTTCTGTAATCTTGTAAAGAAAAAAATTAAAATTAAAGGAAAAAATATGTACTCAAAATTTTTATATTACAGTAGAGTCTCGAAAACTCGACACGGGCATGTGCACACAATTATTGGCGCCTGTCATCCCGATCCAAGGTCATTCAACAGTATATCCTCTCAGTTTGTGTGTGTAGCTCGAGTGGAACAGTTGTGAGGTGGTGTTTTTACAAGTGCTGTGTTTGTTAGTTTTCCAATTCAGTAACGTGTTATTCGAATCGATACAATATTATATGTACAGTACTGTACTGCATTTCTGTATATTACATGTATGTATGTACACCATTATATTAACACATAATATATTGTACTGTACGTATATTACTGTTCCGTACAATACTACAGTACAGTACAACTGTACCTATAATAATCGATACTGTACTGTGATTCATCCTTGTTTAGTAAACAAGACACAGTAAACATGTATCTTATGCAAGTTTATTTATAAATCTCGACATTTCAATAACTCGACATAATCTCAGTCCACATTAAGTCGCGTTTCAGAGACTCTACTGTATAAATAAGTTCTAAAAATAGAGTTTTAAGATTGACTAAAATAGTTCTTAAATTAAAAAAAATCATGGCATGAATTTTAATAAATACTTACATAGTAAAACATTATAATATTCAAAACAATCTGAATAAATACAAGTGAGGCACATTCTTGTTTATAAGATCAACAAAAACATTTCTCAACTGAGCCAGTGTGCCCGGTTACTTGGTTATCTCTTATGTTTTAGTTACTGAAACTCTCACAAAAAGCGGTGTTGTACTAAAATATATTAGCATATCCAACTCTTTATTATCTATTATATAAAAGCAAATAGATGCCATTACAAATAATAACATTTACATATCAGACTAATAAACATGGCTTTATGCAAATAAGTGTAGTGAAGTTGTATTTCATGTATAATTTGATATGTAAAGGCCAATTATCATTTTTTTGAACTAGAAGTAAGTTTTTCTGGCTTAAATATACTCACGGATAGATACTTCCCTCAATTATATCTAATGCTGTTATGTTATTTAATGGTGCTCAGTTGTTTTGTAAAAAGTTACAAAATAAGTGACTGAAGTTTCGAGTGTCCATTTGCTTAGTGGAAGATAAGGTTAATTTAAATTTAATTTTAATTAATATTTTTAATGTCACATATGTGACTTTGATAGCGGGTCCTTAATAGTTAGTTTTTTATATTTTTTTCTGAAAAATGCCGGGAAATATTTTATTCCTACTAAATTTAGCGAACAGCCACTTCACGAAGTTTGGAAGTTTGGGATCCCGCACAGACCTAATTTTCTAATATTTTGGTTAAAAGATGTACATGTGTATAGAAAAATTCAGATAACAGTTCAGTATTTATAAAATAGTTTAAATACTAAAGATGTGTAGTTCCTGAACGAACAAATAGTTCAAATTGAATGGTTCTTCTAAATGAACTAGAGGAACTATTTCACCTTATTGAAGTGATCTAGTTCAAAGTAAAGAAGGAAATATGACAGTAAACAATCGCGATTATTTGGCCAAACCCAGTTACAGAAACAAAGTGACAAATAAATATTAATCGAAACCTTGCTTCGTCCATCAATTATTCTGTATCATATAGGAATATGCTAAAAATATGATTATAATATGAATGTATTCACATCTATACACCATTATAAACTTGGCCCGTCTTACCCGCTGCAATGTTCCAGTTTGAATTACGCGCACGCAGAGCTGGGTTAGTGCAGCATGTCATGCTTAGTAATGTTATGAGATTCTATGCACATATAGTTCCAGATATGTGTGGGAGACACGACATCTAGAAACTTCCACGTCCATTATATGTTGTAAGATTTCTGGACATGTTACAAGTTTCCCTTCCTTTACTCATTTCTGTGTATAGGTACTCTTGATACAGTCGACTAGTCTAGGTGTATAGGTACTCTTGATACAGTCGACTAGTCTAGGTGTAGAGGTACTCTTGATACAGTCGACTAGTCTAGGTGTATAGGTACTCTTGATACAGTCGACTAGTCTAGGTAAGCTAAGCAGTGCCTGTAGGTCGGTTTACATCCATGTGATAAACTCTCTTTCAACTTATAATCTTTTTTTTATATCTTTCAAAATTATATTTTTGGATCAAAATTATAATGTTAAATTTTATACTTGTTTATTTTGGGTAACTTAATAATTGTTTGTTAACTTCTCTGTTGTGAGGATACTAGATGGCAACAGTATGTTACATGTAACCTCTTTATCTGATTGCCACTATATTGGGCATGGAAATAAGTAACGTATTTATATAATAAGTATTGCCACTTGAGCATAGTTATACCAAGATCGTGTCGACTAAACTAGAACCTTGTTAATCTGACCTAATTGGCTAATTGAGGCTTGTTTGGATTAGCGAAAATTTGGATCAAGCAGGAGAACATAGAGATACAGTAACTTATTTTCAATAGTTTTAAATGATAGTGAAAATCATGTGACGTAGAATATAGAGGCCTTACTACAGGTTCTCTCAGACAGCAAATGAACAATCATCATTTTGACACAAACCATGAAGATTCGGACAAGTATGTACCCATCCAACCTGCTACACCACCAAAATATTAAGAGCATTTCCAAAACAGTGTAACAGTTCTCAACTCAGACAGTGGGAACTGGCCCACCAAAGGATTACCAAATCAAGACTACCACCAGGCCTCAACAGAAGATATTTCTTAATTTTTATAAAATTAACATTTTCAAATTTTATTTTATTTTTTATTTATATATAATATATAAGAGGCTATAATATATATATATCATTTGTTATTAATGTAATTTTTATTATCATTATTAGTCCTCCTGTTTTAATATGGTATATATATATATATATATATATATATATATNNNNTATATATATATATATATATATATATGCTATATATTAGAGATGGGCCACTCAAATCTTCGAATCCACCGCATCCAGACAAGTATTCAAGATTCGAGGATTCAGTGTTTTACTGGATTCGATGGTCGAATCTTTCACCTCATAGACAAAGCATAATATTTTGAATTAAAAAATTACTAAATTAGTCCTATTTGAAAAACACAACTTAATCCGTGATCATTATTTTGTCAGGCAAAAGAGATAGCCATGAATTTAAAAAAAAAATTAAAAAAAATGGTGAGTTGTAGAAAATCTAATGTGCCTAATACCCTATCCTCCCACCTATATGGGAAACTTGAATTCAACCATTTCAGCGTATGCTTACTTCTGAAACTTGCACTTTACGAACAATATTGTAAATATTTTAATGAACACATTAAAACCCTTCAAAAACTGAAAATTACAAATAAACTCGAAATAAATAAAAGAAATTACGGCTTTTTTTAAACATAAATAAGAACAAATTACACACAATACAAAGTCAGCCGTCATGACGTATACGTTTACTCCCTAGAGTGATGATTAAATAAAAATTACTTAATTCTTACTACCCAACTGGTACTAATTATCTACAACTATGCAAAGAACCCCAATTTATTTTATATGGTCCTTAAGTTAAATATTTTGTTGGGTTTCATGAAAAATAAATACTGTCAACAGAGACACCTGTTTATTTATACCGTCCGGCCTATGTATTGTAAATTGATTGTTTGTTTATAATCGATTCAGTTAATCTGATCACTTATTAAGTGCTAATGAGTTTTAAGAATCAAATAATGACTTAATAATTTATAATTTGTTTTTAAATTTATTTTAACTAAGAGTTTATTTTTTTTTTTTAAATATGTTATTGAAGTAATTGTAAAAATATTCAAACATAGTCCTGTCTAATAAAATGGGAATGAACATATTGCACGAGTCGAAACTATGTTCGTATTTTATATAAAATATATTCTCAGAAATCGATATATAGCAATTATCAAATATATTTCTTGTTTTCTAAGCGAAGATAGAGAATAGATAAAAAATAAAATAAAAATAATAATACATACTTAGGCATTATTGAGTTCACTATTTCCAATGTATGTTTAACTTAATTACCAAGCATGTTGTTTTAGTCTTTTTTTAAAAAATCTGTTTGTATTTTTATTTTTGCTTTGTTATCAAAATTAATTATAATCCTTCAATGATGATTAAAATTGATCAAAAGGTAACTAGGCCTAATCTGTTTGTTTATTTCGCATGTTTTTTTAGAAACTTAACTCATTCTATCAACACTTTTAAAAATAACTAAAAGACAATTAAATTTTGATTGATTTGATTTTTAAACAATAATATGAGTCTAGATTGTTTAATTTGGCTGTATTTTAACTAGATCGAAGAAAGGAAGAAGATATCAACTTATTTTGTGCAATGGATTCTTCACACATTTTTCCTTGGGTGGGCTTTCTTCATTAAACTGATACTTATTAGTTTATTTTTCCTTTTTTTTATTTTTATAAATTTCCATTACTATAAAATTATAACTAAGTGAATTTAATCAAATTCCCATTTAACTGATATATAACACATAATATGTACTGTAATTACTTTTAGTTAGATACAGGAAAACACATTTTGTTGACTACAAAATGTAAATACCAAGCATTTATTACCAGATATCATTGTTTCTTGCAATTCTCTTTTGACTTTGAGCTTGTTAACCAATAAAATATATTTTATTTTACTTAATTTTATTTCCTGTTTTCTGAAAAGTGTGTTCAGATCATCCGAAATTTTGGACTACTGGGGTTCAGTCTAACCATGGCCTTGACATGAGCACTTTACATCACCAATGTTTCGTCATTCTTTGAATATTGCTGCTTTGGATATAGAAATGCTCACATTTCATTTATTGCTATTTGTAATTGTTTAAAGACTTGGACATTTACTAAAGTAAATTTGGTTTTTTACTATGACTTTGAGCGTTAGGATATTATTATAAATTATAAACTAAATCAGTCATTTTAGGCGTTTATCTCCTTGCCAGGCTCATAAGTCCATCTATTCTCCTCATCACAACTTGTGGTATTGTTGTTATGTATATTTATACATTTATTTGCATGAAACTCGCTTCTGTAGTCTCGTTATTTGGGGTTGTTAAGTTGGAGGGTTACAACGCTACTAAGTCAGGCTTGTGTGGGTTGAAAGGAGGTTCATTGCTTGGCATTTCCCTTGTTTGGCTAAGCTACCTTCTCCCTACCCGAAGTTTTTCCCAATATTCATAATTATTATATTAATCACTATCAAATGCCATGGGAGTAGACTGTACCAGCATTTGGGTGTAGACTACCAGTATTTGGGTATAGACAATACCAGAATTTGGGTGTAGACAGTTCCAGCATTCAAACCTCAATCTCCCCCCTCCAGCAATCCAGTCCAACATAAACTCAATTAAAAAAACTTGAGCTTCCTGACCCTTATTTATAATCACTACTTGTTTAATTGTTTGTCAGTGTTATTCACCATGGGGTGTTGGTGTGATCATCTCGTTCGCTGAGAGCCACCAGAATGTGTTGCAGAAAGTGTTGTAGTTTTTGCGAGTAACAACAGCTATGAAGGGAGACCCACTAGACTCGGGGTCCCTGCAGTCAAGTACTTGTAGCTTCTCCTGCACCAGTGTCTGCAGACAAGAAGTTGAAGCTTAGTGAAAAAACACAAATAATTGTTAAAAATGCAAACATAAAATCCCAGGATTCTCATTTTCTCTCTCAAAAGTGCTAAGTTATAAAATAAATATATGTGTGTTTTCTATATATTATAGGCTACTATTAGTTTATTTATAAAATAAAAACTCACTTTATATAGTTTTAAAATTAATTTGGAAATAGTTTTTCAAACATTTTCTCAAACGTTTTAATAATTTTCTAATTAATGTTGGTTGTTCCAAATTTACTTTTTTTACTTTTACTTTGGTTCTTGGTTTCTGATTCCAAATTCCATTTACTCACAGAAACTAATCTAAGGCCACATTATCTCCAGTAAATATGAGTCAAATCCACTATTTTATGATTCCAAATCTTCAGTTTACCTAATAATCTCGAATTTGTATTCATTAATTAAGTCTTTAAAAAAGATTGAAATAGTAGCATTCATTAATAGCTTCATCAATTCAGTTAAAAATTGTGTTGAGGTAAACCACCAATAAGCATTATAAAGGCTCTATAGCTAATTCTAAATAAATATTTGAAAAAACATATAGGCTAAAAATATTTTTCTACTCTTTTATTTTAAAATGTCTTGAATCCTTGACTCTCAAATATACTTAAGGATTTGAGAATAATTATAAGATTCTATCCCTAATCAGTAATCTCCATTAAAACCAGTAATACTTATGTATGTGACATCATTAACTACCAACCAGTCTCGTGTAGATTACTTATTTTCAAACTAAATATATAATTTATGTATCTTAACTTTTAAGATTCAGCAACAACAAAATTCACTTATAAAAACAATGTACTATTGTGTCAAATTAAAAAACACACACATGCACACACACTATTGGTCAGTCTTTAGTTGCCGATGCATAGTAATAATAATAAAAAATACCCCTGAAATAATTTATATATATTTGATATAAAACTAAATTTTGTTTATGATAAAATATAACTCTGAATTTAAAAAATATATGGTTTTCCCAAAAATAAAGAGATTCTTGTTTTAAGTTTGTTTTGTTGGTTCTGCTCCATTCTATGACCGCCTAAGTTTAGTTATCATTATCAAGGTTTAATCATTGTCTAGTTACCAAAGGTTATATACAAAAAAAATAAGTATTCTGTCAGCAGGATGAAATGTGGAACCAATGTATTGAGCTTTGCACGAATTGCATTTAAGTTGATTGATCAATGCGAAGTAAAAAAAACAAAAACAATTTTCCCAACAGAATTAAGTAAATTTGTCTCGAAACTCATGCCAAGAATGGGATATTCTTTATTTTGAGTTGATTCCTGTACATCCCAAATATATTTATGATTAATTTGATTATTATCTAAGCTTTAAATGGCCGACAAAACCTATAATGAACTCAAATTGAATGTGAATCATTATGCATGAAATATTTGTATGCTTTGCACAGCCTTATAGAGTAAAATGTGGTGCAATAACACACCTGCACTATAGGCAGCCAAGGAATGCTCCTGATGAACTCAAACCACCGTGATGAGCCTTCTTCTGGAGTCTTATCACCAAAGAAGTGAGTCACTGCCATGTAGAAGTAACTGCCACAATCGAGAAAAACTTATTGTGTTATATTGATTACATTTACAGTTCATTTAGCAAAGCTCTACAAGTAGATTCAATCCATACAGGTTTCTCCAAGGCATTCAATAGGATAAATCACAACATCCTCAATCAGTAATTCAAACAATTGGGCATTTGTAGAAATCTTGAAATTGGTTAAAAAGTTACTTAAAGAGTAGAAAACAACATATATAAAACAGTGAATGGTTTTCAATTTGTCACTCTTACAATCAATTTTGGAGTGTCCGAGGGGTCCCAACTTGGATCACTGCTCTTTATTATTTTTATAAACAACCTTGTATTACTTTTTGTCTACTCTATGCTGATGACTTGAAAATTTACGGTTCAAAAGACTCATTAAATGATTGTTCCTTTTTACAATCTGACTTGGACAATATTACAGAATGGTGTAAAGTTAACGATCTCACCCTTAGTCTGAACAAGTGTGTAAAAATGACTTTCTCTGAGAGAAAGAATGACTTTATATTTCGTCCATATTGATTCGCTTGGAACATACAATGTATTTGGCAGCATAAAGCCACAACCGAGTGATAACAATGATAGCTCTTAGTAGCTAATGATCTCCACACATCCATTACAGACTCTGCCTTAAAATATGAGTGAAGAATGACCTTGACCATGGGACAAACTCTGGATAGTTCAATGGTGGAGCATCGGCACGCTAAGCCAATGGTTCTGGGTTCGATTCTTGTGTCCAGGTGTCATTTTTCAATATATTAGATTATAATTGAGACAGAGCTCATGTACATAATTATAAGCATTCATACTAAATTGTATAGCGTTGCTTTCTTCCATATTATATTATGTTCTAATTAAGATATCAATGTAATTCTTTAATAAATAAAGCAAATTGCTCTTAATAGAAATTGGCTTCCTAGCCAATAATTGTTGCAGTTCCTCCAAATAAAATAAAATAAATGTTATGATGTATCACATATACCTTATCTTTCTTTAAACTTAAAATAGAGACATTTACTAAAAACTCATAAAACATAATAATATACAATGTTACAGAAACATTGAGTAAAGAGAAGCACCTCTGTCCTCCAAAAAGCATAACAATCAATTTCATATTTCAAAGCACTTCATAAAAGATTTATGTATGTTTGCTTAAAGCTCAGAAACTATTCAGTTTATAAAAATATATTTCTAATAAAAGATGTTTATATTTAATAATCCTAGGCTACATCTTTAGAATGTTATTTCGTATCTCAAATAGTTGCGGAAATATAAAAATTGCAAATTTCTGACTCAAATTAATTTTAGTTGAAAAATTAAAATTATCATCTTGTTTGTAATGTTAAATTATGAAAGGGTATAAAATTTAATTTAAACCATCAGAGCGGATCACACTAACAGTACCTATAATCTAATAAAATAATTATTTATAGAAGGAGTAGATGTATTTTTTTACTAAAGTGTCTACTTGGGAGTTGTTATACTTACTTACCCTTTGGTATTAGGAACTCGAAAGTTCATTACAGCTCTCACAAAAGTATGCCACCTATCGCTATCTTGAGCTAATTCTATCCAGTCTATCTCATTACACCCTATCTCTCTCAGGTCTAGTCAAATGTTATCCTCCCATCTGCGTCTGGGTCTTCCCAGTGCTCTTTTCCTATTGGGTTTGCCATTCAATACTCTGAACACGGTTCTAGATACTTCCATTTGTTAGGAGTCAGTAAAGAGTTCAATCTTGTTGTATTAATTGAACTCAGGCCAAATCTAAAAATACATTCGAAAGAAGAATGAATTATTAATTTGTTTTCCCATTTAAAATGCATTGAAATAGGGACATTTTAACAAAATTATTTCATTAATTTATTTTGCCTGGCTTGAAAATTCCTTAAAAATGATGAATTGCCCAGATATGTTTGTTTAGAACCATGCATTTATAGGTAGGCTTAGCCTTAAAATGACGAAAGGCATGCCAGTTATTTTCCTTTTAATGAAATTAAGAATGTGAGACATATTTTTGTATGTTTCCTTTATTAAAATTTAAGACACATATTTTTTTAGCATCACATCTTACTACCTGATTGGGTTATACACTCACAGGTATTGAACTTCTTTCAAGTTTATATAAACTTTTTCTAAACGAGTCTATGAATGTCACCAATTGTCAATGTTCTGTTGTATATAATGTTTTGGCAGTGAACTGTTTACAACGCTGCATGTACAAAATGTTGTTTACCATATTTAAATTTATTAAAAGGTTATATTTTTTTGTTTCTTTGAAACACAATAATCTTTGTGTTTTAGCCAATAAATTCCACTATCACAGGCACGATGACAGAAGATATGCTTGATGTTTGGACAAGTATGAATCACACATTCTGTTAAGCTCTACTTGTGTTATCAAATGCGGCCGTCGTTCTTCTAAAATGTACTGCTCCTCTTGTGATATAGAAACCTCCATTTCAGTGTCAGATGAAGAATCATTGCCTTCAGTAAGCACTTGCCAAGTAGTAGAAGCAGATGTAGACTTTATGAAGTAAAGTAAAACTCTGTTAGACCGAACCTTGGTAGTCCAAATTTTCAGATAGTCCGAACACAATTTTCAGTAAACACTTTGAAAAACAACAAGCGTCAAATTAAATATATTCTATTGACTCAAAGTTAAAAGAGAATTGTAAGAAACTGATAATAGTGAAAGCAAAACATTTACATGTTGTAGTTAACACAATGTGTTTTTCTGTAAATGAATGTAAATTTGATAAAACTCATTCAACTCATTCAAATGTAGTTTAAGATTTGTGAAAATAAACTGTCTCCGTGCTGGCCCTTTCGTATTCTCCCGCTTTGTCAGAATTTCCAGAACAAGCGTTAGTTCCAATTAGTTCGGATTAATGAAGCTCTACTATACCAATCTCCTGGCCAATTCAAGTATGGGATATATAATATTGCTTTCTAATTTTTTGAAGAAAAACCAGTTTAATTTTTAAGCAAAAGTATCAGTAGTAAAATAATAATAATAATAATAATATTTAGCACCGCGTCTTACTACCCGTTCGGGTTATACGCCTAAGTACTAATTACACTAATGGAATAGAAATTGGGAGGGTTGAATTTAGAGGAAGTGAACCCGCATTTGCGTGGAGGGAGAGTGGAAAACCATTAAGGAAAAACCACCCCCAGTTCACCCGACCGAGATTCGAACCTCGATCTCCCCGTCCTCGGCGGCCGAGCTCAACACGACTAGCGCGTTAGCCAACTACGCCATCGAGGCGGGTATCAGTAGTAAAAGAGGTTTATTTAGTCATGTAATATTATTGTTAGTGCATAGAGAATTGGTCTGTTTCCTTGCCTCTAAGTCACTTGTCAGTTTTATGTTGCATCTGATGTAAGTTTTGTGTGGAGCCCTGTGCTTATCTAGGTCACTTAAAGAATATCTTAAATACAAGCCATAAGCTGTTTTTAGTGAGATTTATTTGAAGATATTTCTACATATATGTGCACAATTGTTGAACCCCCACTTATATTTCATCATGATGCAACTTTAAGCAAAACATGTAATTTACAGGACCCAGATTTTGATATATTATGTCATTATTTTTTTTAAGTACATTACATAATTATATTGCTTGTGTGCACATACATTCTGTTCATGATCATCTGGTTGTAGAAACTTTTTTTCATAGGCCATTCTTTGTCATATTTTCTTGGTTTGCCTCATTTTTAGTCCATGTGAGTCATTTTTAGGGATTTATATTGTATAAGTATACTTTATACAGGGTGGCTACAAAACATATTTTACAAAATTCCCTGACTTTTTCAGGTTTTCCAGGCAACATTTTTTAAGTTTTAATGGTGGATGATGGCTTGTTTTATTTATTATTGATCACATACTGAAAAAAAAGTTTGTATCTACTAAACATACAATTTTATCAGTTATTTTAAAAATTAAAATGTTATTTTATTTAAGTATTATTAACTTTTGTTTTAGTGTTTGGTTGCAAAATTAATGGGATATTTTAGACATATTTTTTAATTCCCTGACTTTTCCTTATTTTTAGTTAAATTCCCTGACATTTCCCTGTTTACCCCGCCATCCAAAAATTCCCTGACTATTCCAGGTTTTTCCGGTTTTCCCTGTCTGTAGCCACCATGTTTATAATACTATCAATATTTTATAAATGCATGAATAGTCAAACATAAAATTTTTCAACACACCGTTGTCAGAATAAGAAGATAGTGTGTCAATGAATTTTGTATCCATTTTGTATGATTATAAATACAGATTCCTGTGAGACGCTGCAATCAAGGTGGAAAAGGTTGCGTTGGGAGAGGATATATATTACTTCTGAAGCAGATATTTGTAAATCAATGTTATCATTAGCAGAATGCAAGAGTTTAGTTTTTAAAAAGTTTTTTCATAATATGTCTATTTATACTTTCACTCAACTCTTAAAAGAGATAAGTAATGTGGTCATCAAAATAATCAAACTCGAGATTTTGGTAATGTAGACGTTTCATGACTCTCTGAAACTGAAAAAGTTTTTTTACGATGCTGTCTGTTTGTGTGTCTGTATCTCGACCAAAAGACAAAACCATTTTACTGATCGGTCTAAAACATGGTATCTAAGGTTTTTATAAGTTTCCCTTAGTTTTTGGCATAAGCTGGCTAACCCTAAAATCAATTATTACTTTCCCATGTAAATGATTTTGAGGGTATTTTACATAAGCAGAAATTTCCAACTTTGCTCGTATTCATGCAACTATTTGAGATACAAAATAAATTATCATTGTAATGTTGTAGTACTATTAAAAATAAAAAGTGTTTCTTTTATTTATGCTATTTGGTGGAATGTGATTTTTTTCCCATCATGTTTCTGGAACAATGTATATTATTTCGTTTCACAAATCTTACAAGTTTCAAGTAAATATCTTTATTTTTAGATAAGGAGAGAGAAAGTATGCGCGACGCAACATACCATTTATTTTGTTTATTTTTGTCAAGTTCAAGTTAAATTTAGTTGTATGCATTCCTTAAAAGTTTTTGTTCATATTTTAAAGTAATTTTTTGTAAATTTAAACTCATTTTTCTACCTTTCACAGTAGAAATATCCTGACAATTTCAGGTTTCTCATTCTTGTTCAATATATTACACTTAATAAAATTCAGTATTAAATTTATTTGTTCCAAATATTGGGTTGAGTAGTGTTATTTAAAATACAAGATAAAATAATTAATTCATTAAAACATGGTCCAAACTGTAAGTGAAACTTAGAATACTATTTTAACAAAACAATTATGAGGCTATTCTAACAAGGCACCATAATGTTGAGAAATGTTTATCTTGGTTGTACATCATTACTCACTTGAACATATCCCAGGTACAGCTCGATATTCCATTGTCTTTGCAATAACTTTCAAATATATTGATGAGCTCATTTAAAGAAGTTGGAGGCCATGGTTTCAATAATGGCAGCTCTGCCATCTTCATTACCTACATGAACACCAGCAAAATTAATAATATGAGAATGCATTCAAACCTAATTTAAAGTTATAACTTTTTGATAAATAACCTTTATATAAGTATTCACCTTTTATTTCAATATCAAAAAAATTGACACCCTCCCCCCAAATGGAATTCCCACGTGACAAAGTAGGATAGGAGGTAAACATTCTCTTTCGCTCCACCACAAGAATGGTTCATCCTTTTGGATGTCATTTATGAATTATGGATATGATTAAATATGTAGTGCTAGCTTTTCTGCGTGCAGAAATAGAGGGAAATTGACTATTACATTTTTTATGGAGTCCGTTCAATGTTTCCTTGTTTTGCACAAGACAAAATAAATTACATTGGGTATCTATACCTCAGTTTTAGCTTATGTGGTGCTGACTGACAGCTCACAGCTGACTTCTGACGGCTTTGAAAAGCTACCAGACCAAATTATGTATCCCTACGCCGAACCATATGATCTGCAAAAAACATGTCTTTAGCAGTTGTCACTTCTGACAGTCAACATTTAGGTATATACCTAAATGTTGACTGTCAGAAGTCAGCTGTGAACTGTCAGTCAGCACCAAAGAAGCCATGGGGCTACTGTATCTGCCTGTTAACTATGCAAAGATTTCATACATGAAATATTACCACCAGGATGTTTACCAACATTTTAAGGATGGATATTTTTCCGTACAAACCTCTAACAGTAATATATTTGGGTGCATTCCAATAAACTAAGCAAAAATACCCAAACCGCTAGTGGATCAGCAAGATTTAGTTTTAAAGCCGGAGCTGCAAGAAAATATTATATAAATGCTGAGTATAGAAGTTTGTTCTTAACTTTAATAAGAGCAATGGCACAGAATAAAAGGACTTTCAATGCTCACTTCGACCTTCTCAAAACCAGGATGATAAAAGATGAAAACGATGTATTGTCATTGATGGAGATTCTTCATTGCTGGATTAAACCATACTTTCATGCACAAGTCTTAGTTAACATTTCAACATGGGTTAAATCTATTGAAGCAGTGAAGGACTAGCTTAATGAATGGACATACATGAAACTGGGGGAAAACAGTTATGCAGAATACCGGTCAGAAAAGCTTTCATGACCCCATTGAAAAGAAATCACTGAAAGTAATTGGAAGTATGTGCTAGAAGAAAATGGTTAGATCCAATGGAAGAGTTGTAGTGCTAAAAGTCAACTAAGCTCTTTTTGGCAAAACAATTGAGATGGCCCAAGATTGTGACCTCCACATGGTCGATGTTCTGTTACACTCTTTAGGTCCTCCATCATGGGCATTTAGCTCATCCTGATGGATCTGTTTGCAAAACAAACAATTCAGTTTTAGCGAAGCATTTTCAAAAAAATATTGCATCTCTTGAACAGTTACCTAATAATGCGATCACTCTAATTGAAGGGATGAATTTTGTTCAACACATAACAGGTGTTCAAAAGACATTCAGGGAAGTGACCACATATCTCTTTTAGCATTGTTCTTAGAGCAGAGGGTAGAAGCAATTCAAATGAAGTTATATTTTAATTACATAGAAACTTTTCAATAAAAAAAAGTGAATGTTTGCTTAGGGGTGAACAGTTCTGCCATGAGTTAAAAAATATTGCTGTGTCACAAATCTGCCGACAATGGCGATCATTTTCGAGTAACTAGAAAAACAAAGGAAGTCTTATTAGCTTTCTGGCCAAGGAATGGCAAAAACCTCAGTACAAGAGAACGAATTTGGAGACAAAACTTTGTATGTTATATCGGAAGAAAAAATTTACAAGCTTTGGTCTGGTATCCGTGATAACTTTCCAAAACTGTTAAGTACTTATGAAGACGCTGATGGACTATTGTTATTATATGCAGCACATACTATAAAAATTACAGTCAAGGTGTTGTGATTAATCCTGAAGACACAGATGTTTCATTATTTGTCTTGTCTTTCAAAGCTTTATGAAACCTAGGTTATTTCAAAAATGTGGTAATAAAGTGCAAACAAAAGTGTTTAATATTAAGAGTATTAGTGCATCTATTGGTTAAGATTTATGCCAAGTTATTCTCGAATTACATCATTTGCTGGAAAAGTAAAACTAAAAGCATATGGCATTCTATTCAATAATAAGGATGTGCAAAAAACATTTAAGCAGTTAGGTAAATAATGGGATTTATCTGAAAACTTAATCATGGTGTCTACTCAACTTGACCAATGAAATTCCCGACTTTTTCCCTGATTTCCTCTGATCATTTTATAAAATTCCCGACTCAAAAGTATGTCACACACTTTTAACTCTACGCTGCCACCCTCCCCCCTATATTTTTTTATTAATCTTTTTTATGAATAGTAATAAGTTTTAAAATTTAAATAAACATGTTTTTTTATTTGTATTGACATAGTCTACTAGGAATTATAAAATTATAGAATATATTACACAACTACAAAAAAAAGAAGACGGTTTGAATCATATTGTAATTTACTAATTTAGTGGTTATTATACTTCATAGTTTGAGTAAAAACAACATTTTCCCGAATTTATTTTGTAATTTACCAAATCCCTGATTTATTCTCGTTTTCCCCCCGACCACTTCAAATTCCCGGCTAATTCCGTCTTTCCCTGATGGATGCTCTCATGTAATATGTATGCACTAAACACAAATACAAAAAGAGTGAATGACTTGAGGTACAATTTATTTTGCACAAGGAAAGGTGAAATAAAGTCAACTATTACTGCCATGATGAAACTGATTGAGGAAACACAAACAAAGGGCTATTATCAGACAGCTATATGGAGACGATGTCTGCGTTATGATCCAAAAAACACCTGGTCCGATTGGAAAAAAATGGAAATTAACTAAGGATAATGGGGAATAACTGTGGATGGACGGATGGATAACCTGCACCTGAACAGATTTGAGGTCTTCTAGCCTAAAGCTGTTCTAAAATCTGCAAACTACCCTTTTGTCAATGTTTGGAGAGCAGCCTCAAGGGTACAGATATGTGTAAGCTTAACAAATGTGCAAATCAAGTACAGTAAGCAATAGATAATAATGGGAGATACAATAATGATGAGGACTAGGAGTGAGAAAACATATCATGAAGAAGTGTCATTTTTTACTAATATTGAATTTTCCAAATATGAAGTATAATAACTACATCAAGAGACCTTTATTAGATCAAAATTTGAACAGTGAACTAGCATGCAGTCTATATTAAGGTTGACTAGCATTACCTATGTACATACATTGCCTGTTTAATTAAATACAAAGACACTGTCGCATAATCAGTCAATTGCAGTCGCCATGTTCATTGTCCACTTTAGAGCTATTTACTAATAAGTGTATTAATGTGGTATATCATTTTAAAGTGCATACAATCACCTAAATACCATAAGAGAAGTGAAGTTGAGTTCAGATAAACCATATAGATGATACAAAAGTAAAAATTGCATGAAATAATTGACATTTGTGTCAAATATTCACTACCATTAGTTATGTATTTCCAATAATTAAATATCTATAGCATATTATTGTGGTACATGTTATTAGCCAAACAACAAATAATAATAATAATAATAATAATAATAATAATAATAATAATATCATTGTTTATTTAGGAATTAAAATAAAATTACATAATTGATTTTTTGATACAATCTCAAAGTACCTCAAGGTACATCTTTAAGTCTTGCAATTAACTATTTAAAAAAATAAAAAAAAATAATAAAATAATTAAAAAACAAAGAGTTTTACACATATCTTAACATTTCCTCTAAAAATATTTACATAGTTGGTTGAAACATGCCTTGAAGTATCCAATCTTTAATTTTACTTGTCGCTATGTTTACATGAGGGATTTCTCTGAGTGTTGGTGGTAGCAAATTAAACAATTTGGGGATGGTACATCTCAGTTCCTGTTTACCATAATAATTAGAGTATTTGCCGATTGTATACACTTTTTTTATTATAAATTGAGTGGGTGTTAAGGGAATGGGTTTTTATTTGCTTGTGTTTATTGGAATGGTAATATCCTATAGAGAGGCTGTACTCATATAATTGGTCAAGTAGAATTTTATGTTGAATGTATGTCTGTTTGTTAGCATTTTTGGAATCAAATATAATTTTCAGGATTTTTTCTTGCAAATGTGAGATTTTGATTGTGTAACATTATGTCGTTCCTCCCCAGATGGATATGCCATAAGATATTAATGATTGAACTAATGATTTATATATTATTACTATCGTTCTGATATCCAAGTACATTCTAAGATGGTAAAAAACATATGTCAATCCTTTTAGTTTGTTCTCAAGTTTTTGTATGTGCCTGTCCCATTTATGATGTTTGTCAATTATTAGTCCAAGGTAAGTATGACTGTCTGTTGCGTCCAGTTTTTCGATACAGTCACAACAAGTTTGTGTCCGGTTATGTAAACAATTATAACTGTGATGCGTAATAGTGACTCTTGTATGGTGCATTTTAGGAGAACAGATATGTATAACTTTAGTTTTCTTTGTATTTATTACTAGACGATGATCGTGAGTCTATATTTGTATCTCGTAGCAGTCTTGTTGCAGGTTGTGTTCTGCTATTTGGAAGTTTTCGTGAATAGTCAGTATTGCGGTGTCGTCTGCGTATAGGTAGATGTGTCCATGCTTTACTTGTCTTGTGATAGTATTGACGTAAATTAGATATAGAATAGGTCCTAGTATTGAGCCTTGTGATACTCCCATATTTGTCACTTTGGTTTCATTTTTTTGAATGCTAATTTGTACATAGAAAAGTCTGTTAGTGAGATAGTCTCTAAACCACCTTAAGTATGGTCCACCAATTCCAATCATTTTAATGATCTCAATAATATATCAATGTCAAGTATGTCAAATGCTTTTTCGAAGTCAATAAATAGAGCCAAAACATGCTTAAGGGCTTTGTTAATTATATTTTTTTTAATGTTCTAGAAGGTTTTTAGCACTTTTGTGTTTTTGAAATCCATATTGCCTTGAGTTTATTATATTGAATTTATTTAAATAGTCTGTCAATTTGTTAGCCATGCATCTCTAAAAAGAAGCAGATACACCATAATCACTCCTATTGTTACTAGAACTTTTAGTTTTTGCAAATTTTACAAACAATATTTTAAAAATTTAGTTTGTAAATGTGTGTCTGCCCTGGCTGAAAAATGATTATTTTTATATGATTGGCCAAGTAGAAGATTCTAAATGTAGTAAACAAAATATAACAAGTATTGTCACAATAGAATGCAACAAAAAGTTAATAAAACCTGTGTGAAAAGTATAAATAGCTTTAGAAAGATTGACCTTTTTATTTTATCAGCCATTTTGACTCAATTATATTTTTGTTATGAAACACAATTTAGCTTAAAGATATAGCTTAACCACAGCAACTATTTTAGTGCAAAGTTATATTTATTAGTGTGTCAAGGTGTTATAATTTTTTAATAACCTGATCAAAGTTAACTGGTAAAAAACCAATATTTCAAGGCCATTAAAAATTATTTCGATATAGCCCATTCCTCAAATAAAAGGAAAAACATTTGTTACTATCTAAGGGTGTGATTATAAGCTGCACTAAGGTTTAATAAAGGCTATTTTTGCCCCCCCCCCTCCCCCACCTCC